>CAUYLG010027650.1:0-53760 GCA_963573385.1 Cacajao melanocephalus | reverse complement strand
GGATCATATCCTGAAGAGGGTTTTCCAGCTTGGATTCATTCTCTCCGTCACATTCAGGTACACCTATCAAATGTAGATTAGATCTTTTCACATAATCCCATATTTCTTGGAGGCTTTGTTCATTTCTTTTCACTCTTTTTTTTCTCCATTCTTGCCTACTCGTTTTATTCATTGAGTTGATCTCCAATCTCTGATATGCTTTCTTCTGCTTGGTTGATTTGGCTATTGAAACTTGTGTATGCTTTGCGAAGTTCTCGTACTGTGTTTTTCAGTTCCATCAAGTCGTTTATATTTTCTAAGCTGTTTATTCTAGTTAGCATCTCATGTAACCTTTTTTCAAGGTTCTTAGTTTCTTTGCATTGGGTTAGCACGTGTTCTTTTAGCGCTGAGAAGTTTGTTATTACCCATCTTCTGAAGCCTGTTTCTGTCAGTTCATCAGATTCATTCTCCATCCATCATTGATCCCTAGCTGGTGAGGAGTTTTGATCCCTTGGAAGAGGAGAGGCATTCTGGTTTTGGTGTTTTCATCCTTTTTGCGCTAGTTTCTTCCCATCTTAACTTTATCTACCTGTGGCCTTTGTAGTTGTTGACTTTCGGATGGAGTCTCTGAGTCGTCATCCTTTTTGTTGATGTTGAAGCTATTTCTTTCTGTTTCTTAGTTTTCCTTCTAACAGGCCCCTCTGCTGCAGGATTGCTGGAGGTCTACTCCAGACCCTGCTTGCCTGGGGATCACCCACGGGAGCTGCAGGACAGTAAGGGTTGCTGCCAGTTTCTTCTGTTATCTTTATCCCAGAAGGGTACCCACCAGATATTGGCCTGGGCTCACCTTTATGAGGTGTCTCTTTGGGTATAAGCAGGTCGGGGAGCTGCTTGAGGAGACAGTATGTCCATTATAGCAGCTCAAGTGCTGTGCTGGGAGCTCCATTGTTGTGTGCAGAGCTGCTGGGCAGTTTCCTTTAAGTCTGTTGCAGCGGAACTCATAACTGCCTCTTTTCCCAGGTGCTCTGAACTAGGAAGGTTGGCTGTATTTATAAGTTCCTGACATGCTGCTGACTTTTTTCAGAGATGCCCTGCCCTGCACAGAGTAGTCTGTTCACAGTCTGCCAGTAGAGGCATTGCTGAGCACTTCAGGCTCTGCCCAGCTGCTGTGTGAACTGCCTTGGTATTGGCAGACTGCCTCAGTAGTGGCATTTTGAGTTGATTTTTGTGTATGGTGTAAGATAAGGGTTTGATTTCATTCTTTTAAATGTGGCTTTTTCAGTTTCCCAAACACCATTTATTGAAGAGATGATCCTTTCCCCATTGTGTATTCTTGGCCTCCTTGTTGAAAATTAATTGACCATATATGTATGGGTTTATTTATGGACTCACTCTTTGGTTTCATTGGTCTATGTGTCTGCTTTTATGCCAGTACCATACTGTTTTGATTACTAAGTCTTTGTAATACAATTTGAAATCAGGAAGTATAGTAGGAAGTGTGATGCTTCCAACTAACTGGATTAAAAAATGCGAAAATGACAGTTCTCAAAAGAAGACATACATATGGCCAACAGGTATATAAAAAGGTGCTCAGAATCACTAATCATCAGGAAAATGCAAATAAAAGCCACAATGACAAAACATCTCATATCTGTTAGGATGTCTGTTATCAAACAGACAAGAGATAATAAGTGTTGGTGAGAGTGTGAAAAAAACGAACTGTTGTATTCTGTTGGTAGGAATGTAAATTAGTGTAGCTATTGTAGAAAACAGTATGGAGATTCTTCAAAAGTTTAAAAATAGAATTACCATATAATCCAGCACTCACGATTCTAGGTACATATCCAAAGGAAATAAAATCATAGTCTTGAAGAGATAGCTGCACTCCCATGTTCATTGCAGTGTTATTCTCAATAGCCAAGATATGGCAATAACTTAAGTGTTCATTGATAGATGAATGGATAAATGTGATATACATAAATACATATGACTATGTTATTATTTATGAGTCATTATGAGTATTATTCAGAAATCCTGCCATTTACAAGAGCATGAGTGGACCTGGAGGACATTATGGTAAGTAGAATGAGCCAGACACGGAAATAAAAATACTGCTTTCTCTCACTTAAACGTGAAATCTAAAGATTATATAGCAACAGAGAGTATAACTATGGTTACCAGGGACTGGAAGGGAGAGGAGATGTTCATCAAAGGGTACAAGTTTCAGTTATGTAGGATAAATGACTATAGTTAATAATGCTCTATTATATATTGGAAATTTGCTATGAAAATAAATTTCACCACATATACACAAAAGTAATCATGTGAGGAGGTGGATATGTTAATTTGCTTGGCTATAGTAATCATGTCACTATGTATGTGTATATCAAAACATGTTGTACCTCTTACATATGTACAGGTTTCACTAAAAGAGAATCACAACAACCTCATTCCTTTGATAGTAATTGGTGTTCCCAAAAATTATTCTGAGTACTTAGAAGTGGTTAAATTATTTTCTAGGTCCCTTATTTCCACACTGTAATGTGTGTTTTCCATTTAAAAAGAGTTAAGCTAAAAATAATACACTAAAGGGCATCCTTTATTACCTAAAAAATAGCTAAGTGTCCTAATTCTGTCAAATAAGTGAGTCAACGCTGTATATTTCGTCTGCGTAACAGATACTTCCTTTGTCAATTCAAAACATATGTGAGTAAAAGTGGGATGTAAAGGAACAGCTTGGAATTAATGGTATTTCTTAAAATTTTGATTTTCCCAGAATATTCTATTCTGGTCGAATAATGATGGGCAATAATATACACCAGGGCTATTGCTTTAACATTTATTAACAAATTTGGATTACAAGAAATACTCTAGAACTGTATCAGAAGCTATATAAACAATGTTCAGCTCTGTCTTAACCAGTTGATTACATTCCATAAAACCATTCTTTTTATTCTGTTAACATTTCATGGAAATAGAATATATTGAATTTGCCTTATTTATGCTAGATTATCTTTCAACCTCATACACAGGGTCAAATTTTCATCAGAAAGTCACACATACCTGTTTATATTTTTTTGTGTTAAAGGGATATGTTTCTTTAGAAACCATCAGCTTAGGATATGGTGTCACTCTGAATGTGATTCCTGTCAGACTACAGTGAGCACAGGTAATGGATATTGTCGTAAATGACATTTGGTTCATTAGAATCTGTCAAAATGAGCTGAGTAAATTATGGCTGTTGGAAAGAGCACAATACTGCATTGTATTGGGGAAACACACTTGTAAGGAATTCCTGAGCTGGTATTTATTACAACCTGCCACATCATTTCCATTTTCTGCGTTCCATTAACTTTACCGTCTGGGTGTAATCACAAGAGTGAAGTGGAAAATATAATGTAAAATATCTCCTTAAACCCTCCTAAACAAAAATGAACTGAATCATCCATTCAATAAGACAGGTTGAATACCTACTATATACCAACCCTCTTCAATAAAGCGAGGAACAAGACAGTTTCTGTTTTCAACTAGGCCAGAGCCCAGCAGAGGAAATGAATGAACACAGCTAATCCTAATGTGATACTATCGTAGAGGTGTTGACAGAGACTATAGAAGTGGAGAGGAAGGTTCTCTTCCTAGGGGTGAGAGACTTAGTCATGGGTGTCTACAAATTAGGTACTAACCATGTCGGGTAGAGACTGTGAGTCACAGCTTCTAAATGTGATTGGAATTCTAGGGCTGCTGCTAAGTTAATTGTCCTCTGGCATTTTTGTGGGCTGTGCACATTACATGGGTGGAATTTAATGTCATTTTAACTCACCAGAGAAAGTCTGTGGGTCTAGAGGTTTGGAAAACAACTCACTCTGTAATATGCTACATTTTAGTGCAAATCTTTCAAATGATTGCACTGTACTTGCTAATCTTTGTCTGATGGAAGCTATCTCATTTTCTGAAGAAAATGGTGTTGATTAAATTTACAGGGAAATGACTTTATTTGAAAATCTCCTCTAATTTGTTGACATGACAGCATTCATGTCTCATAAAATATGGTGTATGATCCTGAATTTCATATGAATAAAAAATATGAATTTTGACATCTACTTTGAATGCTTTAGATAATTTATTTGGCTTAGTGCCCAGTAAAAGCATGGAAGTGACTTGGCCATCAACCACAAAATGGTCCAGGGGCCCCTTCCCACTGGATAGATATCTGGAATGGCGTATAAGGAATAGACAATGTAGGCGGACATTTAATTAAGCATTGGTATTCAGAAGAGAGGGAAGTGTGGTGAGTCTCTCAGCATAAACGGAATAGTGAGTCTCTGAGACAAAAATTATTTTTTGTGTTTTATAATGATGCTTCGCAGCTTGAAACATTTTAACTATAAAATATAGACTATGAACTCATAATGGCATTAAATCCAGATAGTAATTTTTATGGCAACAGTTTATGATGTATTTTTGTGGGTTTTTAAAAGGGGAAAAGCCTTTAACATTTAATATTTTGCAATTTAAAAAAATCCCTCTCTGGAGTCTTCAGAATCAGAGTGAACACAAAAGTAGTAAGGATTTTATTGAGTTATCTGTTATGTGAATCTGGATTTGTAGACGTGATTTTCATAGTTAATGACACTGGCAAGAATCATGATTTAAAACAAAAGCATGTTAACTCTTTTTGTTTTAAATTTTCATCCTCGAGTTGTCACTAAGTTGGTGTTGGCATTACCAGAGCACAGCTAGGAAAGCCAGTGTTGGAGGTGCAGATTCCCTGTGTTTGCAGATGTTCATGTAGGAGGTCCTTGATGAAACAGCTGTAGCATTCAGCATCCCAGCCCTTGCATGCCTGCTTTATGATGAGCTGCCCTGCTCACTCACACCTGCCGGCTCAGGTATGGGTGGAGCCATTTCTGGGAGGGGTGATGCTCAGCAAATAGTCTTCAAGGCACAAAGGAATTAGAACATTTCTCTCCAAACCGTAAACCATTGCGGCGCCTAAGGAGAATGAATTTCCTTTTTAGACCCCAGAGGATATTATGCCTGGACTGCCCCCAGAGGTCACTCTCATCTTGGGAATGATTTTTGCAGCTGGTAGAAGCATATATTCTCTGGACTGTCCTCTGCTAGTGGTGAGGGCTGGGTTCTCATGTTTGATTGGCATGTCGATATGGTCATCCAGCTCTCTTTGAACACCAACAGAAAGTAGGGAACCTGAACCCCCAATACTAGTTTTCTGATATGATTATACTATTGTCTGAGTGCCACCTGTACTTATAATAGTTCATCTAATGGATAGCAAAACTCAGGCAGCTTCACTATGCAAATCTTATAGAATAAGAGTGTTTATTTTTTAAAATTATAGCTAATATTAAGCAAAGCAGTCTATGAGAAGAAAGAAAATTTAACCAGAAATAAAATAAACCAGAAGTAGGTGACAAGAAAAGAGAAGAATAAAAGTATCTGATTTAAAGCCAGGAATAAGACTAAAATAAAAATACACACAATAGGGCTCTCCATCCTGACTACAGGGGCACAGATTTGATCTGAACTTTCTAGCAGCCAACTGGGAGAGAGAAACACAGTCAGTTGCATAAGTCACAGGTTCATAAGATAATAAACTAATGGTGTGTCTCAGGAGCAACACAACTGTTCCTTATTTTAACATGGAAAAAGTTACTGATTTCACAAAGAAAGTAGCCTTAACCCACAAAGATGTGGCACTTGACTTTGGAAAGGAAATATTTCAGTGTTAGGTGTCTTTAATCTTGCTTACCAGATTCATAGCCTGAATAATTACTTTCCAAAAGCTTCTCCCATAAAGAGTTTCTTTTTAAGTACTTATAAGGTCATTTTGGGAGATCAGTGGGTGATTTTTAGTAAACTAAAGCATATGGGTTTTTTTGTTTTGGTAATTTCACTACAATGATTTTTGCTTGTTTGTTTTGGTTTTGGTTTTTGCTACTGAGTAATTTTTGTCAACTCAGCTACCGTCAGGATGGAACACTTAGTAAACTAAACTGACTTTGGGTATCCATAAACTGCTGGTGACAAGAGAAGAAGCCCCACGTTTAACACATGTAAAATAAAAATTTCAGGAATTTTTGGCTAGAAAGAGGTTAGCAATAAACTTTGAAAATGCCCCAGTTTCTCCTGCTTGAATCTAATTACATGACAGAAGGGATTTGGGAAGGATAAGCCTACAGTGAAAACAAGGGAGAAATAATCCTATTTGCTCTACAGTAACCATTCTAAGGAGGAAAAAAAGAAGCGGACTAAACTTAATATACTAAATATTGCCAAGATACCAATTAGCAACATAAGTACAAATTTTCCTCAGGTTCATCCAACGTACCATCCTGTGTAATAAGCTAGTGTTTATAAGCAGGGGAAAGTGGTTCTTCCATTCCTCAGTAATCCTGGTGGGATTACACTGAATGTTTCTATCAGTCCTGGCCTTTAGGCCCTTTCCAATGATTGGCTGCACCATGGAGTATAGCATATTCAGTGATTAAATAATTATAATTTAAAAATTAGACCTCATATCAAAGAAAATAAAATATTAGGCATTTATAAGAATTTAAGACAAGGGACTTTGGATCAAGATGACAGCTAATAATTTTGCATCTACTTCATCACATATGCAAATCTCATGAAATGACCTCAAAGTTGTATAAAGAACAAGATCTCTGTGATAGCTCTGGAAAAGAAGAAAAAGTTGTACCAACAAACTGAAAACTCTGGGAAATTCCTAAAGGTTAAAAAGTGGGCAGTTTATGTACATGGAAAAATAGGATTATAGGAAACTAGCCCAAAATATATTCAGGAGAAATTCTGTGGTGGAAGCCATTCTGAGAAGTCTCAAGGCCTGAATCAGCAATTAGAAAGGAGGTGAGAGGAGAGAAATTGGCATGTGGCCCTGTTGGAGCTGAGCAGTGCATGACAATTGTATTCTCTCCTAGGTAGGTAGTGGGCAAGTGGAACACAAAGGCCAGGGAATAATTCATGCTCCAGGTAGCCACAGACCTCTAGGAGAGATGAGGAGCCCCCAATCTAGAGATACATTACTAACATATTCTACCAGACCATAATCATCCCACTTCTCCATGACCACCACAGGCTATAGTAAGTGGTTTTGGCAAACAAACAGATGCTTAAGTACAAAGAGAAGAGACAACCAAGACACAACACCCTGGAGGAGGAGGTTAACACCCACAACAGAAGAGTTAACACCCAGAGAAACAGAGCTATCAAAGGAAACAGAAGAATATTTTTGAGTATAGCCAATTACTATCCTTATGTAATGTATGTAATTATATTATGGAAAATAAAAAATTAGATATTTTATACACTAAAAATTTGACCACAAAATCATAGATTGGCTGATAAGCAGAATGGAAATAGGTATAGATCATGGTAGGGAATTGGAAAATTCAGCCCAGTGTAAAAAGACTTAGAAATGGGAAGTGTGGGGGAAAACAGAGAAAGTTCTAAGATATATCTATGAGTAGAAAGATGAGACAAGGGAACGGAAGGAAGACTATAATTGATATGGTTAGCTTTGTGTCTCCTTCCAAATCTCATCTTGAATTGTAATCTCCAGGTGTTGAGGGAGGAATCTGGTGGGAGGTGATTGGATCATGGGGGTGGTTTCCCCTATGCTGGTCTCATGATAGTGCATGAGTTATCTCGAGATCTGATGGTTTTATAAGTGTTTGGCAAGTTCATCCTTCACTCACTCTTCTCTCTTGCCTGCCACCATGTATGACATGCCTGCTTCCCCTTCTGCCATGCTTGTAAGTTTCCTGAGGCCTCCCCAGCCATGCAGAACTGTGAGTCAATTAAACCTCTTTTCTTTATAAATTGCCCAGTCTCAGGGAGTTCTTTATAGCAGTGTGAGACTGGACGAATACAATCATCAAACAATTGAAGGAAACCTCGCAGACCTGGAGATACACACATATCTTCAGATGAAAAGAGTCAAGAGAATATCAATTTAGATGAAAACACAAACATATACATACCCAGATACACTGTGTTAAAATTTAAGAATGTTCAGAATTAGGAGAAATATCCAGGAAACATTCATGATACAAAAAGCAAATTATCTGCCTTTGTTTATGACAAGAGAATTGGTGCCCGACTTTCTGCTAGTAATACTTTGTTAGAAGACAGAGACACTATTAAGGCCTAAGGGAAACAATTTTTATTTTTGAGACGGAGTCTCACTCTGTTACCCAGGCTGGAGTGCAGTGGCACGGTCTCAGCCCACTGCAACCTCTGCCTCCCGGGTTCAAGCAATTCTTCCTGCCTCAGCCTCCTGAGTAGCTGGGATTACAGACGCACTCCACCACGCCCAGCTAATTTTTGTACTTTTAGTAGAGACAGGTTTTCACCATTTTGGCCAGGCTGGTCTTGAACTCCTGACCTCGTGATCTGCCTGCCTCGGCCTCCCAAAGTGCTGGGACTACAGGCGTGAGCCACTGTGCTAGGCAGAAAAACAAATTTTAATGTAGAATACTGAACCCACCTAAACTGGCTGTGTTTCAACTATGAGAGTACTGTTCAAGTACAACAAGATTGTTATGCAAGATTCTCTCTGAAATAATTAATCTAGAGTATACCTAGCAAAGCAATAACAACAACAACAACAAACAAGACGCTAACAAATAGGAAAACATGAGACCCAAGAAAGAGGGATGAACAAAGAAACTAGTAAAACTTGAAGTCCAATTTTAAATTTAGAAAAAAAAATGGACCAGTTAATATATCACATAGTCCAAATGGAGCAGTTAATTTGTCACATAGTTCAAAATTCAAGATGTATAAAGGGGTATTTATAAATCTTTCTTACCCACTTTCCCTAATCAGTAGATTTCTCCTCAGAGGAAGCCAATGTTATTAGTTCTTGGGTCTCTTTTTAGAGATATGTATAAATAAGCAAATTAGCATATATTTGCATGTATGTCACTTAAACTTTTTAAATTAGATGGCAGTATACCTTATTTTGAACCTTCTAAAATTCTGTGAAGATTTGTTAAGACTCTGTTTCTTTTGTTTGTGGCAAGGCTATAGATACTTATTACTCTAGACACAGAGAAGACCTTTGTTTATTTAATTATAAAATTGTTAAATTTTATTAAATATGTATGTTAGAAAAATGAAATAAGAGTCCAGACATGGTGGCTCATGACTGTAATCCCAGCACTTTGGGAGGCTGAGGCAGGCGGATCACTGGAGGTCAGGAGTTCGAGACCAGCCTGGCCAAAGTGGTGAAACTCTATTTCTATTAAAAATACAAAAAAATTAGCCAGGCATGGTGGCGTGGTGGGCACTTGTAATTCCAGCTACTTGTGAGGCCGAGGCAAGAGAATCTCTTGAACCCAGGAGGTGGAGGTTGCAGTGAGCCGATATTGTGCCACTGCACTTCAGCCTGGGTGATGGAGCAGGACTCCATATTAAAAAAAATGAAGAGTGAAATGAGTTATTACTTCCAGTCCACAAGAAAAAAATAAAGAAAATGTGATCGTTTCAACAAAATGCAAGATTAAAAAACAAGAAACTAGACAAAAAGTGTGATAAAAGGAAAACAAAATGGGATAGCAGGAAAATCTATCCCAAATTACAGTAGATGTATATGAGTTAAATGTCTTCATAAAAATGTAGATTCTGAAGTATGTTTAAAAAACAGTAGCTAAATGCTTTTTATAAGGGGACACATAAAATCACACAGAAGGATGGAAAATAAATGGATTGGTAAAACATGAATCATGCAAGTGTAAACTAAAAGAAAGATTGTAGAGCAATATTAGCACTAGAAAAATAGAATTTAGGGCCAAACATATTAATCTGGATAAAATATTCTTGCATTTCATACAGGTTGAGCACCCTGAAACTTTTTGTACATTGACATGATGCTACAATGGAAAATTCCACACCTGACGTCATGTGAGGGGTCACAGTCAAAACACAGTCAAAACTTTGTTTTATACACAAAATTATTTCAAATATTATAAAAAATTACATTCAGCCTATATTTATAAGATGTATATGCAGCACAAATGAATTTCATGTTTAGATTGGGTGCTATCCTCAAGATATCTTATTATGTATATGAAACTGTTTCAAAATAAAAAAAAAAGTCTAAAATTCACAACAGTTCTGGTCCCAAGCATTCTGGATAAGGGATGCTCAACCTGTACTATTAAAAAATAGTCATAGATTAGTTCTCCCCTGGACTCCTTGGTCTGTTAGTGGGAGATCTTTGTCACCATCCTTTCGCCCCTTCCAGTGCCAAGGAGCCCTACAAGTCCCCATGATACATGAGTACATCTCCATCTCCATTGGCCAGGCTGGTGTCCATATTGGCAATGCCTGCTGGACGTTTTATTGCCTTGAACACAACATCCAGCCTGATGACCAGATGCCAGTGACAAGACCAGTAGGGGAGAAGACACATCCTTCAACACCTTCAGTGAGATGGGTACTGGCAAGCAGGTACCCAGGGCAGTGTTTGTAGACCTGAAACCCATGGCTATTGGAGAGTTCACACTGATCCCTATTGCCAGCTCTTCAACCCTGAGTATTGCGTCACAAGTAAGGAATAGCTATGCCAATAACTGCTGGCAGGTACTACACCATTGACAAGGAGATCACTGACCTCGTCTTGGTCTGAATTTGCAAGCTAGCTAACCAGTGCACAGGGCTTCTTGATTTTCCACAGATAATACAAGCTCATTTTAAACAATCATGGAACACTTACAAATACTGATTAGGCATTAGTACACAAAAAAACTCAATAAATCCCCAAAACCAGAAATCATATGGTTTATTTTCTTCAACCTTAGTGCAATAAAATTATACATTTACCACCAAAAAGTATGCAAATCACATCAAATCTATCCATTTGGAATTTAAAAACACCTTTTTTTGGGTTGAAAGAAGAATCCAAACTAAAATCACCAATTATTTGGAAACTTGAAAGATTTAAGAGAACTGTGTATCAAAACTCATTGGATTTTGCTAAAGTAGTACTAAGAGAAAACTTTATCACCTTAAAGAGAGAAAATTGAAAATAAAAATAAATGAACACACTGAACCAAAAAAGAGTAAAAGACAGCAAAATAACATAAAGGGAAATAAAGATAAGAATAAAAATGATACAATAGAGTAAGATACACAAAACCGTGGTATACCTCATCAGTATAGCAAAAAGCTCTCCCTTTAAGAAGACCAATACAGTATAACAACTTTTGGCAAGTCTGACACAAATAATAAAAATACATGAATAAATATCAGAGACAAATTCTAATTATTCACATTATATAAAAAGGATTATAAATTATGAGCAGTTACTTTGTGTAAGTTTATAATAACAGAATTGAATAATTAGACGCAATGAATACTTTTAAAATAAAATCCAAATTCCTAAAAAATATAGAAAAACTGAGTAAACCAATATCTGTAGAAAAAGTTGAAAAGGCAGTCAGCTGTTTATTCCTTAGAAAGATACCAGGCCAACATATTTTTCTATGTGAATTCTAACAGGCATTCAAGAGAACATGTATTTCCTATATAATACTAACTTTTCTGGAACATAGAAAGAGATAGGAAGCTTTCCAGAAGCCTGGAAATAATATAGATACTGAAACATCAAAGATAGCACAGAAAAATAAAATTATACTCTAATCTCATGGACCAAATGCTCAAACTGTAAATATTATATTACTAAATAGCAATAAATTAAAATGTTGATTATAAAACACTAAATATTATATTGATAAATATTAATAGATGGAACCCCATAGAGTGTTTTGTCTTTTTAGGTTACTACATCTTCACCAAGTGTAGTTTTTTCCTGGGAATAAAAGAATGGTTTAAACTTCAGTTTTTAACATATTTAAAAAGTCAGTCATTAACTGATTGTAGAATTATCTCAACAGCTGTCAAGAAGACACATGATGAAATTCAACATAGAATACTACTAAATTTTTTTAATGCTTGAGGACTATAAGGAAAAAATTTCCTAATGAACATCATCCAGTAGCAACATACTTAGTATTGAAACATTTCATTGAAATGAGGAGAGACATAATGAAATTATATAATAATACTAATATTAAAGTGAAATACATAGCCAATATAAAAAGAAAGGAGAAAGAAGTAAGTGGTATTAAGACTGTTTAAGGAAGATATAAAACTGTAATTATTTGAAGAAATTGTGATCAATCTAAACATTTAAGAAAACCCACTCAAAAACCATAAGGTGAGATCAGCAAGGTGGATATAAATCAGGATATATTCGGCCAGGTGTGGTGGCTCACGCCTGTAATCCCAGCACTTTGGGAGGCTGAGTCAAGGATCACTTCCATCTAGGAGTTTGAGACCAGCCTGGGCAACATAGCTAGACCCCTTATCTACAAATAAAATAAAAAATTAGCTAAGCTACTTGGGAGGCTGAGGTGCGAGGATTGCTTGAGCCCAGGAGTTTGAGGCTGCAGTGAGCCATGATCATGCCACTGCATTCAGCCTGGATGACAGAGTGAGGCCCTGTCTCAAAATATGTATATATTCAATATGGTTGGTCTAGTAAATGTATATTGAACTCTGCTTTCCAAGTAGAGAATATGACTTCTTTTAAAAAGGCCATGGGAAAGTTTGAAAAAATTTACTATATGTTAATTCACAAGGAAAAATCAGTAAATTTCTCATATAAGAGATATATACTATAATTTTATATTAATACAAAAAATTAGAAATGTATAACAAAAGTCAATTAAATAAATCTAGCCATTTGTAAATTGAAATAAACCTCTCTCCTAAGCCAACAGTATTGAATCAAAGGTAAAATAAAATGTGTGATTATAAGTTATTCAGAAAACCATGAAAATGAAAAATTTTCAAACAGCCTTATGTTAAACCTGTGTTTAACAGGTTAACATAAGCCTGAAGTTGACTACAGCCTGAGCTTTAATTAGGGAAAACTTCCAATTAAAGAATGAATAGAAAAGAACCAAACTTTCAACTTATGACATTAGAAAAACAAAACATACCTAAAGGAATTCAGAAGAAAAAAATTAATATAAACAAAAGCAGAATTAGTTAATTAGAAGAGTTAAAGCTTTCAAAAGGCTAAATTTAAACCTAGTCATTTGGGAACAACAGTAACAAAATGGATAAACTTCTAATTAGTCCTACCAAAAAAGAAATGAGGAAATACAGGTTCACAAAATTAGGAATAATGAAGTGGAATAAACGATAACAATAATGAAGTAATTCTTGGACATCATGATGTTTTGTAGTTTGTAATCATTTGTGCTTTTCTTCTCTGGAAGCTGGTAAGATTAGTTCTAAATCTTTCTGTTTCAGAAATTTTGCCTGGCTGTGTTAATGGGAGAGTTTCTTTCCAATGATTTTGCCTAAAATGGGGTCCCCTTCTTCAGTCTGTGTTTGGAAATCTGACTTCAGCTTGGAAAAGTTTCTCACTCTTACAATTGGAAACACTGGCTATGTATCATAATGAAAATTGTTCTTTGATCTCCACATCTGTTGTTTTCTCTCTCATTGTTTTAATTTCATTATTCTTTCCATCAGCATTTGCAGAGAAGCTTTAATATTTGCCTGTTTCTGTGTGATCCAGATTTTTGAATTTTCTGTTCTGTTACAGCTTATATCTAGGACTTAAATTTCTTTGGTATTGTAACTGCCCTTACCTCCTAATTTTACTACACTAGCTCCCTCTTGGCAAGAGTCTGTGACCTCATCATTCCATTTTTATCCTTTCTCTCACTCTGTCCATTTGCCTTGCATTTAAAAGAGCAAAATTAGGAATCTTAACATTTACTTCTTCTGATTTTAATAAATGCTTTAGAAAGTGTGCTTTCCCTTGCCTTTTGGGGAGTATACCATTTTGTTTTCCCTGCACAAAAGCATCTAGGTTTGTTACAAATTTGACATATTTGACTGTCTGATTTCTCTCTCAGCCATATCTGGGGAGGGGAGGAAAGTAGCCAGAGGGTAGATGAGTAACTGGAATCTAACACTGTGCCTGAAGATATGAGAACAGACAACAGTTGTATGAGGAGATTGGATGAAGATATTTAAAGTGCTGCATTTCAATATAGTGTAATAGTGGATGTTTATACCAATAATGGAGTCAACAACAAGAAATGATTTCCTTAACTCACATATCTTTTTTTTTTTAATGCAAATTTTCTTCATGTGGAAAGTTCACTTATATAGCATAGTCAATTCTAATAGTCCCAGAAAAAGCAAGCCTTTGCTATATAGAGGAGGATAAAACCACACACCACTTAATATTTGCCAAGGACACCAAAAAATATTTTTGTTCAAATTTATATACTTCAGAGTCCATCATTTTCTCATTCTCACTTGGTGTAAAGTAGAATTTTCTACCTCCATTGGCTATAATGAGCAAGAATTGCCATATGGACACTCAAGTAAATATTGTCTTTGAGCATTAATTTTCTTTAAAAAAAATTAATTTTAATTGGCAAAAATTATATATATTCATCAGTAGAACATGATGTTTTGAAATATGCATTTATTGTGGACTGGCAAAACTAATTAACATATGCATTACTTCACATACTTACCATTTTTTCTGTGGCGAGAACACTTAAAAATTCTTAGCAATTTTCAAGAATCCAATACATTATTATTAACTTTGGTCACCTGTGTTGTACCATAGAGCTCTTGAATTTGTTTTACCTATCTAACTTAAATTTTGTATCCTTTGGCCAAATCTTCCTACTACCCTCCCCACCAATGAGCATTAATTTTCAAACAATGTTTTGTCAACAGGACTGTTGTGTTTGGGATTTCTTACATATGCCTTTATAGAGAAGCCATTTGTGTAATGTCAAAAGAGTGTGTTTATTATATTCATAGGGAAAGGAAGCAGGGAAATTCTGGGCATAAGAGTGTGAGTCCCTGGCGAGGGCCCCACCTTCAAACCTGGAACTGTGGCCCAAAGAACATGCATTCCTGTTTTCCTTCTCGAATGTTGCCTTTTCCACAACCACCCATGGCCTGCCCTTCCCCACACTGTGAGCCCATAAAATCCCCAGGCTCAGCTGGCAGAGAGCAGAGAAGAAGAGAAGCAGCTGGACATCGGAAAGAAGCAGCTTGACTTCAGACGGATGGCTTGGTGACATTGCTTCAGAGAGGAGTCCAGCTGGGGAAAGATCACCTTCCTGCTCCAATCCCTTTCCAGTTCCTCTTCCTGATGAGAGACACTTTCATCGGCAGTAAAATCCTCTGAATTCACCACTTTTCAGTTCGTTCATGCAACCTGATGTTTCCTGAATGCCGAACAAAAGCTTGGGTACCATGAGTGTGGGTGCTAAAGGCTGTCACGCTGACCCTCTGCCCCTACTAGTGGAGAGCAGCTGCCTCACATGAAAAGTTAGAGAGCCCACTGAGTGGTTTAACACTTAAGCTGGCAAATCTAAAAGAGTGCTGACTGTAACACTCCTTCTGGGACTTTGGGAGTCATGGATACTTCCTCCTAGACACTGCTGTGGAGTCTGCATGGAGTTTTGCTCCTGCCAGCACCCAAAAGCACTTGTCCTGACTCCTGCAAGTGCTCACCTGTGTGCTTCCTTCCATGAAGGGTTGAGTTCAGTGGGTTTCAGTGAGTAGAATCTGCCCCTGCCAGCAACCAAGCAACTAGCTAGTTCTAGTGCCCATGCACTCCAGTTCCCACCCACGAAGAGGTCAAGGAAAATTTGCTGTTTCCATGTGAAGCTATCTACATTAATACAATGAAGCAAAAAGTACATAGAGTGACACTTGGTTTATATAGTTCCATTGGACAAAATATGTTATGAATAAATGCAATTTCATAACTGCCTGTTGTCACGGAAAGAGGCTATCTTTGGAGTCAGAGAAAGCTGTGTCAGGTACATTACCAAGTGACTTTCACATAATATCCTCTTTAATTCTACAACAACCCTCTATCAGTTATTAGTGTTTTCAGCTGCAAGGAACATAATGCCATACCAAAGGTTATTTTAACAAATAGGCCTGGGACAGTTACTCAATGGTGCTATAAAAATCCAGGCTTCCTTCCCTCTGTTCTTTGTACTCGGTGGGTTGGCTGTTCCTCTTGTGGTTGCAAAATGGTACTGCAGCTTCAAGCACCACATTGAAGTCCAAGGAAGAAAGGAGAGAAGAGGGATAGAATTGCTTATGTCCCTTTGTCTTATTAATCAAGAATGCAGTATTTGCCCAGAAGCTGCCACAGAAAATGACCAGCTTTCCCAGCCTCCCTTGCAGTCTGAGTGACACATAAGGGGTGTCATTGACCAGAACTGGTTCACATGGCCACTCAGACTACAATGGAGGCTGGGAAAGTGAGAACACTATAGTTGATTATGATTCGCCGCCTTGGATTCTGTTAGCAAAAAAGAAAGGAGAGTGTGGCTATTTGGTGTTAACTATTAGTGTCTGTCACAAATCATCTATTTTCTTTACCCATGAAAATGTTCATATTTAAATATGTAACTGGATCAAAATCACCAGCTCTTGAATGACAGAGTTAATACATCAACCGAAGTTTATTGCTCATGTGCCTGACGAGTTTGCAGTAAACTGGGATCATTTTGTGAAGGACATTGGGTAACGTTAATGATACTTACAATGATAGTTACATGATGGAGCTAGTCTCTTGTGAAAACAGTATACTTTAGGTTGGAAGTAGTTTCTGATTTGAGGCATGGTGGCTCACATCTGTAATCTCAGTGCTTTAGGAGGCTGAGGTGAGAGGATTGTTTGAGCCCAGGAATTTGAGGCTGCAGTGAGCTATGATTGCACCACTACACTCCAGCCTGAGTGACAAAGTGAGACCTTGTCTCTAAAAAAAAAAAAGGAAGTTTTCTTACTTATCAATCTGATGGAATAAATACTTTTTAGTTTGTACTAATATAAGGCAATAATGTAATATATGACAATTACCTAAGGCAATAATGTAAGACAAAACTTTGCTATGGATTTTCTGGGGGGAGTGCAAATAAAAGGATTAGAACTTAGAACTTTCATATATTTTACCTCTATGTAGACATCGAGAAAATGCCAAGACTAACAGAAGTGATGAGTTAGATGAAGTTTAAAAGAAGGCTGTCCAGATGATATGGTGTAGGTGTCATTTGGAAATTAGGTTAGGTAAGGAAGTGTTGGGCTGCCCTCTTGCTGCAGGTCTCTAAAATCCTAGTTAGCTGAGAGCCAGTTCTGGCCATTCCTGAGGTTTGCTGCCTCCCTGATCATACACTTGCATCCTGTTCTTGTTTTGCTTTCCTCTGCTGCTCATCTTTCACTTTCTCTTTCCTCACTTGGAAAGAGTGTTGAAACAACTTTTCATTATTTGGCACCATAAGGCAGTAGTAGTGTCCCCACTTTGGCCAGTTTCTGCTCTGGCAGGAGAAATGGTTTCACTAAGTTTTTCCATTTCCCATTTGTTAGATTTTCTCTCAGGTACCCAGCCAGATCTGTCCACAAGTGTGAGAGAAGGCTTGGACACTGTTCCTTTCACCATTTCAGAGCAGTAGTGAAAGTGACCCTGTGCCCTGGCTGAAGGATATTCTCTAAGGTCAGCTTTTAAGTGTTCCCCTGGAGGACGAGAGGATTTCTCTTTCCTTTTCAGACCATGTTCACATGTCACGAAATTCAAAATTCGGCTCTAACTGTTCATTTTAGGTTCTTGTTTACTTTTTGTCTACATCGTAAGAGTGTCTGTGATCCAATTTTGTTTTAATTAAGACAAATTGATGTCTCCCAAACATCCATTGTTCTCTGTGAGAAAGAAACAAAAGGAACAATTTTACTTGGCTGATTAAGGATGAAGAAGTGGCTCCTATTTCAGAACATGGGTCATCCTAGATGGACGAGGGCAGCTCAGGGCAGAGCAGCCATGAGCTCTGGCAGGTCCAGACTCCCTGGCACCAGGGTGGCAGCTCTCAGCAAGTGTCTGCTTGGCATCTCCTGGAGTCTTGTTGGCATGGAAGAGAGACCTTGTACAACATTGCTCATATGTCATTCCCCTTAAAGAAAATATTTCTTCTCTTTTCTGTCTTCACCTCCAATCCCATGTTTGATAATACAAATAAAGCTTATTCTCATTCATTCTAAAGGGAGTAGCACATCAAAAGTATACTACTCCTTTCTTCCGTGCCACTTACAAGGAGGCTGTGAGGATAGCAGTACTCCGCCCCTACGGAACTATAGTCTAACAGGGAAAGAAGAATGACATATTAGTTGAAATGGATTGTTGATTCAAGATTAGTTACATCTTCATTATCAACATTGTCATCCTTCATTGATCACTTACTGTACCAATGGCATGGTGCTAGTTAGTAGGGATACAAACACAGTGGGCAGGCTGGCCACGGTGGCTCATACCTGTAATCCCTATACTCTGGGAGTCCAAGGTGGGAGGATCACTTGAGCTTAGGAGTTTGAGACCAGCCTGGACAACATGGTGAAACCCTGTCTCTACAAAAAAAATACACAAAAAATAGCCAGGCATGGTGGTGTGCACCTATAGTCCAAGCTAGTTGGAGGCTGAAGTGGGAGAATTGCTTTACTCTGAGAGGTCAAGGCTGCAATGAGCTGAGATTGTGCCACTGTGCTACAGCCTAGGTGACAGAGCAAGAGCCTGTCTCAAAAGAAACAAAACAAAAAAACAACAAAAAAAAACCCACACACACAAGAAAAGAAAGAAGGAAAGAAAAAAAGAAACACAGCATGCATTTGTGACTTCACACACCTAAGAAGGAATTACTGGTATGAGGTGGTTCATATTCATGTAAAATAAGTGAACTGATCCATATGTGCTACAGGACTTCTAAAGAGGAGTGACCTGTGGAGTAGACCTTGAAAGACAGTGGGAGCTGGCATTTTGGGGCCGGGAGTGTTGCATGCTGGGTTTTCCAGGGAGCAGACTCTGAGAGGAGATGAGCGTGTAAGATGGTTCCTTGGGAGGTTCCTTGGGATTGACACTCATGGAAGGAAGAGAATGAAGCAGGATGAGCAGTGGGAGGTGTCAAACTGAAATGCAGACCCAAAGAAAGCCTTGGCCCACCCCACAGGAAACTCTGAAACAAGAATGGCATTTAGAGTTGTCCCAAGTTGGACTGAGCTGGCCAGGCCTTCAGACCTTTGCTTTTGTGAGTCATTGAATGTGTCCACAGGTGTGAGAGAAGGACTGGATGCTGTGCCTGTCTCACCATTGCAGGGCAGTTGTGGAAGTGACTCTGGCTGAAGAACATTCTCCAAGGTTAACTTTTAAGTTTTCCCCTGGGCAAGGATATGACCCTAAAAGAGGCGCTTTCTTGCAACTAGGTCAACCTCAGAAAAGACTGATGGCTGAAGGTGGTTTGATAGTACACTCTTGCAACTAAGGCAACAAGAGCTTCATTGATGGGGATTCTGGGCAGTTGTCAACCTGTCATCATAGGAAGAATGACATAAGCAAATGTATGCAGAACAGTTCTGATGAGCTGTGATGGACAGTTGGACTGCGGTGGCTGTTACATGTGGAAGTGCAGCAGGAAGTGATGTTGGAGTGTTGGTAGGAGGCAGAAGGTGGAGAGTCTTGACTATCCAGCTAAGGACTCTGAACTTTGTCCTGTGGACATTAGGAAAACACTAAATGATCTGAGCAGTGGCGAGGTATTACAGGTTGAAATTATGTTTTAAAGGGATACATCTAGCTTAGATGTAGAGGGTGAATAGTAGTGACAGGAGGTCCAAGGCAAGAAGATGGTTGTAGACTAGTAATTCAGGAAAGCTAATAGAGTGGTTAATGAAGAGTCCTGGGTTGCAAGCTGAAATAACTGAGTTCTCATCCAAGCTCTTTGTCACTGACTTGACTGTGTAGCTTTTCCTTTTGAACCTTGGTTTTGCCATCTGTAAACACGATTAGCCCAGAAATCCCTTTCCAGATGTAACGCTTTGTGGTTCTACGTTAAAGTGATCTGTTCCTTTGTGTTCCTTCAATGGTGTGCTCATTGAAAGATGTTGAAGAATAGTATAGTGTGAAATCAGACTTCTGGAAACTTTATTTTGGATATTTGTTTATTAACTGATTCCTCCACTCTTATCGCTTTGCAAATCTCCATATTTCCACACAAAAATTGAAGCCAATGGATTATGGAGTCAAGCTGAACCAGAGTCATGTATCAGCTATTACAAGCATAAGGGTTTTGTTTCTTAATCAATTACAGCATATCTGGTAACTCAACAAAGCTACCTAGAATACAGAATTAGCTTTCCTTATTGCACAGAGATGGAATGTCTTCACCTAAGCTTCTACTTAAATAATAAACAAGATTAACACTGGCAGTAAAGGCATGAACCAGTTTGAGCCCATATTTGTTGAGGGCTTAAGTAAAATATATTTCCTTTTCTCTTTTAAGTTTTATGTCATAGCTTGGTGTCGTTCCCATAATCAGCAGATGATTTAGGGAAAAACAAAACAGTAAGATAATAAATGAAAAAGATAAATTTACTGATCAGAAAATCAGAACTCTGGTCCCCTTCTTTTTCAAAATGGTTTGCAGACATGTTTTTCCATGGGGGAGACATTTTACTTCCTTGATTGATTGATTGGAAACATGACCTTTCCTTCATTTATTAATGAAAGTATGAACCCTATGCATTTGTTCATTAACGAAATTATTAATTCATGTATTCATTTGGTAAATATTTTTATTAAGTTCCTCTTGTATGCCAGTTACAATGCTAATTGCTAGAGACACACTAGTAGGTAAAACAAGACCAAATCCCAGATTTTATGGAGCTTATAGTCTAGTTCATGAGATGGACATTATTCAGTTAGTCACATGGTTTGTTCTGTAATTACTGAAGCCAGGTAAAGCTTCTTTGAGGAAATAACAATTGAGCTGAAAATTGAAGAATGAAAACTCAGTGAACTAGTCAACAAGGTGAGGATGAATTACAGCTTTGAGTCATTGATGAATGTAATTCCAACATTATTAAAATTTTGGCATTTTATATTATTATGGACAAAAAGGAAAACCAATATACTGACTTAACCAACTGTTGGAGGTCATTTTCTAGGTTAGAATCAGAGCCCAAATTAATACTGGCCTTGAAATTAAGTCTCAAATCATAGAGAATTCAACATAATTCTTCCTAGAACCTTGTTGGCTGCTCTGGGTCAACAATATTTGGAAGCTCATGGTCCAAGTAAGTCAAGCTTAAGAGGTGCAACACCGAAGATAAACCTGTGGGTGTTGGTGGTTTTTTTCTGATGTAATTTTTTCCCAATGTATTTGTGTCCTTTCCAAGAAGGTAGGCAGCTATGCCAGGAAATTTGGTGTGTATAGTATAGAGATGTGGTGACTGGAATGAACAGAAGTCTGCATATAGAAACCTAACCCTTTGATGCAGCATCTTTAATAAATGCAGAGGAGGTACTGCAGAGGTGACGTCCTCTTTATAGAATTACTTTCATCTTGATTCACTACCTACTCTTCATTCATCCCCTGACCCCAGGTGTAAAGAAATTTCCCATAGTGTTCAAGTAAGGGGTAAAAATTTGTCCACCCAATGAGAATCCACTGGGGGCAAACACCAGTCTAAAATAGATTGCTCTTTGACAAGGAGTGAAAATCATCAATAGTAGCGTGAGAAATGTGAAAAGATTCTGCATCATAACAACAACCTATACCCTAAAGAGGTAAAGAGAAAATATTTAGAAGGCAATTTATTACGGGAAAGAATATATTTTAAATACCATTTGCTTTGGCTACTGATGCAGTTGAAGAAAATATTGAGTTTTATGAAAACTACAAAATTAGAAGAAAAGAGAATGAAGAGTAAAGTTGACTTTGTGGAAAATTGAATCGGTGGTATAGAAGACAAAGAAATAAAAGTGCTAAGAAGAGAAGATGCCCTATTTGGTTTATAGTTCGTCTTCTGTTATTTTCAGTTTATTCCTTTACCATGTTCATATTTTTTGGCATGGCCTTGGCATTTTCTTTACTTTTGATACTTTGCTATAATAGACCAAAATTGCTTGAATTTATTCTCTATGGTGATTTTGAAAGTTTGAATTCTGTTTTAAAAAAAACCCATACTAGATATTATTAAAATTTATGAAATATATGATCAAATCAAATAAATGATTAATTTAATGTGTGGTTCTCTTTTACATCCATATGTAAAGTGAATGTGCATGTGTGTTTATGCACACACACACACACACACACAAAAAAAAAAAACTATCATTCCCAAGATAGTCTGTGGCTTTACTTTCAACTTTGTGACCATATTTCCAAATTATTTACCTCTTTCTAATGTCTATTATAACTTTCTGTAATTATGGAAATTTCCTATATTTGCAATATCTAATATGGTAACCATATAGTATAGGACTTCTTTACACCCAGGTTGGATTGATTGTCAGAATAATTAACATGTGCATAACAAGTGCTTGAAATGTGGCTAGTGTAAGTTTAAGGTCATATTATGAAAGTAGATTAAAATATAAGTTAGATGACACAGCTCTATAGAAGTTACTGTATTTCTTTGATAACTCTGTTTACAACCCACTGAAGTTTACACAAACATTTCCTCTCCTTTCTTCTGCCAAAATTATAGTGATTGCTCATATGCTCACCCTTAGGTTTGTTCAACTCTCATCCATCAAGATTCAGCTCAACTGACACCTTCCCTGAGAACTATGCCCTGACTTCCCAGGCTGAGAAGTAGTTCTCCTTCCTTGTTCCTTCAGCACCTATTGCCAGCTTGCAGTCATGAGTTTTCCTTTATCTTCCAGTGACATTAACCTTTTTGAGGGCAGCTACTAAATGGGGTTTGGTGAATGCTGTTGAGTGGGTAAGTGACTTCTAACTTTGCTTAACTTGCAAAACCCTGGCCACCTCTCTGAAGACTTAATAGTCTGAATGGTTAAGGTTTGAACCATGCAGAAGTCATCTACATAAAGCCATTGTTACCTAACCAGGGAGAATCACCTACCATTTTTAATCAAGGAATTGGATTTTGCTGTCAGCTTTTCCACTCTTTGTGCCACTGGTCTCAGGTGTTCAGAATTCTCTGTCCCAGTTTTGTCTTTTCACCTGGGGCAACATAACCCCCGCAGGTGGCCCAGAGCATGCAGACTGCCATCCAATCCCAGAAGGAGAAGTATGAGATAGAAACAATGCACTGGCTTCTTTCATTACTTGTTTTAGTAGCTGTCAAATAATATTTCTTGTGGGAGTTTATTTAAAGCCTATGCCCCTAAAATGTGGTCTGGGTAATATTCTTGATGAGTCATTGGCACAAACCTGTGTTTTTCTATGTGAAATGGCTAACCATGGATGGAAGTAAATCACTAAGAAAAGTCAGAAAGAATTTTTTTAAAAACTTGATATCGTTAAACTTGAAAAACTATGCTTATTTTTTTTTTCTTGGAAAGAGAAGCCCACTGTGGATTGTCAACTATAAGTGCTTTGATTATGGTTTGGTGTATGTTGAAATTAAGAGCTCTCTGTGGTTATTTTGTGGTTGTAAATGGAGGGCCAGAAAATATATAAAGTGATCTATAGGAACCTGCTTGGTAGGGATGAAAAAACATTGCATCCATGTGGAGTACTATTTTGCTCTAATGTGATAAACAAAAAAAGTGAAGCAGTTTGCAATGTTATAACTTTATCTGAAGGTTGAGGATTTTAACAACATGTGGTTGTCATAATGATTTAGAAAGGATTTTTGTCTTCATAAGTCATCACGAGAGTAAAGAGGTTTGGTTGTGTGGACCCGCATCCTCTAGAACAGGTTTCTCCTCCTCACCACTGTTGACATTTTGGGTCAGGTATTCTTTGCGGTGGGGGCTGTCCTGGGCACTGCATGTCTGGCCTCCACCCACTGAATGCCAGTAGCACCTCCCTCTCCTAGGCTGCAACCACCATAAATGTCTCCAGGAATCTCAAAATGTTCCCTGGGGGACAAAACTGACAGAAAAGCACCATTCTAGAACACTTGTTGAAATATGGGAGGCTGGAAGTTAATCATCTGTAGCATCTGACTGCCTTGTTCGATCTGCCTTGGGATGCCCTGAGGCAGTTTCCATAAATATGCTCAAAGGAATGCCAGCCACCAAGACAGGCTTCTTGGCAAGCGTTCATTGGAGAGACCCAGATTTGGGCCTTGGGTTTTGAAGGCACCGTGAGATGACTTCTTTACACCCAGGTTGGATTGATTTATTTGTCAGAATAATTAACATTTTCAAAATGTTAGACGTTGTTTTAAAAATCCAGCAGTTTGGAAAAGGTACAAAGAGAACTACAAAGCACCCTACATCCTACTTTCTAGAAATAACTAGTGCTCATATGTGGTAAATAGCATTCTAAGCATTTTCATACACATACACAAATGGCGTTTTTGGATAAGATAAATAAATAGGCATAGTACTATAGAAATGCCATTACGTGATGCATGCCATTTTAAATTAAAAATATTTAATTTTATGTGAATTTAATAGGTGATAAGGAAATGAAGTACAACTGAATGATTTGCTAAGCTTGAGATGAATGTTTAGTTACAGCAGAATTAATTATTTCCTTAATGATATCTCTAAGTATATCACAAAAGATTAGGAGATTGCCATTACTATGTTTTAATATTTAATATTTAAATTTCAATCAATGGTACTTGATTTCCTTACAACTTTCTTCCATTTACCTTCCATTTTTATATTAGTTATGTTATTATATATGCCAATTTATATAGTATATATTCTACAACCCTAATTTTCCTTTGTTTATTCAGTTTAATGGTTAAATGGATTAAATGCTCACCACCATTCCTTTTACATGACTTCTATAATCCTGTTTTGAAAATTTTGACTCATTTCCTAGCTAGTTGGATTTCATCATCAACTTTTTCAAGAAAGGCTCTATTTCCTGAGTTTTTCAGGTTTATTTATTTATTTATTTATTTATTTTACATCTGAAGACCTTGGTGTTGCCTGTACTCTTTTTAAAAATTATTATGGCAAAATATACATTGTTTAACATTTACCGTCGTAACCATTTTTAAGTGTACAGTTTAGTGGCATCAACTACATTCACATTGTTGTGTAACCATCACCACCATCCATCTTTAGAACTTTATTTACTCTTCCAAAACTGAACCTACTGTACCCATTAAATAATAACCCCCTGTTCTCTCCTCCCCCAGTCCCTGGTAACCACCATTCCGCTTTCTGTCTCTGTGAATTTGACTACTCTAGGCGCTTCATAAGTGGAACCATACAATATATATCATTTTGTGTCGCTTATTTCACTTAGCATAGTGTCTTTAAGTTCATCCATGTTGTAGCCTGTGCCAGAATTTCATTCTTTTCTCAAGGTGAATAATATTCCATTACATGTATATACTATATTTTGCTTCTCTACTTATTTGCCAGTGGCATTTGGGTTGTCTGCTCCTTTAGGATTTTATGAATACTGCTGTTATCAACGTAGTGGTATAAACATTTCTTTGAGTCCCTGCTTTCATTTTTTTTTTTTTGAGACAGTCTTAATCTGTCCCAGGCTGGAGTGCAGTGGTGTGATCTCAGCTCACTGCAACCTCTGCCTTCTGGGTTTAAGTGACTCTTATGCCTCAGCCTCCTAAATAGCTGGGACTGTGGGTGCCCACCACCACATCCAGCTAATTTTTGTATTTTTAGTAGAGACAGGGTTGTGCCATGTTGGCCATGCTGCTCTCGAACTCCTGACCTCAGGTGATCTGCCTGCCTTGGCCTCCCAAAGTGCTGGGATTACAGGCATGAGCCACTGTGCCTGGCACCCTGCTTTCAGTTCTTTTTGGTATATACACAGAAATTCTTTTTTGGTAATACATCAATGTTTGGTAATACATCAAACTCTTTGAGGAACTACTATAATGTTTTCCACAGTGATTGCACCATTTTATATTCCCACCAGCAAAGAACACACGTTCTAATTTCTTCACATCCTCACTGTATTAGTTCCATTTTCACACTGCTGAAAAATTCATACCCAAGACTGAGTAATTTATAAAGGAACGAGGTTTAATTGGCTCACATGGCTGGGGAGGTCTCATAATCATGGCAGAAGACAAAGGAAAAGCAAAGAGATGTCTTACATGGTGGCCGGCAAAGAGATTATTTGTGTAGGAGAACTACCCTTTGTAAAACCATCAGATGTTGTGAGACTTATTCACTATAATGAGAACAGCAAAAGAAAGATTTGCCCTCATGATTAAATTATCTCCCACTGGGTCCCTCCAATGACATGTGGGAATTACGGGAGCTGCAATTTGAGATTTCAGTGTGGATGCTGCCAAACCATATCATTCCATCCCTGGCCCCTCCCAAATCTCATGTCGTCACATTTCAGAACCGAGCATGCCTTCCCAGAAGTCTCCTAAGTCTTAACTCATTTCAGCATTAACTCAAAAGTCCACAGTCCAAAGTCTCATCTGAGACAAGGCAAGTCCCTTCTGCCCATGAGCCTGTAAAATCAAAAGCAAGTTAGTTACTCCCTAGATACAATGGAGGTACAGATATTGGGTAAATATACCATTCCAAATGGGAGAAATTGACCAAAACAAAGGGGCTACAGGCCCTATAAAAGTCAGAAATCCAGTGTGACAGTCAAATCTTAAAGCTTCAAAATGATCTCCTTTCACTCCATCTTTCACATCCAGGTCATGCTAATGCAAGAGGTGGGCTCCCATGGCCTCAGGGAGCTCTGTCCCTGTGGCTTTTGAGGGTACAGCTCCCTTCCTGGCTGCTTTCACAAGCTGGCATTGAGTGTTTGCATCTTTTCCAGGTGCAAGGTGCAGGCTGTTGGTGGATCTACCATTCTGGGGTCTGGAAGAAGGTGGCCCTCTTCTCAAAGCTCCTCTAGGCAGCACCTCAGTGGTGACTCTGTGTGGGGGCTCACACCCCAGTTTCCCCTTCCACACTATCCTAGCAGAGGTTCTCCATGAGGGCTCTGCCCCTGCAGCAAATGTTTGCATGGACATCCAGGCATTTCCATACATCCTCTGAAATCTAGATGGAAGTTCCCAAAGCTCAATTCTTGACTCCTGTGCACTCACAGGCTCAACACCGTGTGGCAGCTGCCAAGGCTTTGGGCTTTCACCCTCTGACACCATGGCCCGAGCTGTACCTTGGCCACTTACAGTCACATCTAGAGTGGCTGAGATACAGGGCACCAAGTCCCTAGGCTGCACATAGCAGTGGGGTGCCCTGGGCTCTGGCTCATGAAACAACTTTTTCCTTCTAGGCCTCTGGGCCTGTGATGGGAGAGGCTGCCACAAAGGTCTCTGACATGCTCTGGAGACATTTTCTCCATTGTCTTGGTGACTAACATTTGGCTCCTTGTTACTTATGCAAATTTCTGCAGCTGGCTTGAATTTCTCCTCAGAAAATGGGTTTTTCTTTTCTATCACATCTCAGGCTGCAAATTTTCTGAACTTTTATGCTCTGTTTTCATTTTAAAACTGAATGCTTTTAACAGCGTTCAAGTAACCTCTTGAATGCTTTGCTGCTTAGAAACTTCTGCCAGATACCCTAAATCATCTCCCTCAAGTTCAAAGTTCCACAAATCTTTAGGGCAGGTGCAAAATGCTGCCAGTCTTTTTGCTAAAGCATAGCAACTAGTTCCCAACAAGTTCCTCATCTTTGCACTAGTTCCCAACAAGTTCCTCATCTCTATCTGAGACCATGTCAACCTGGATTTTATTGTCCATGTCATTATCAACATTTTGGTCAAAGCCATTCAACAAGTCTCTAGGAAGTTCAAAACTTTCCTGCATTTTCTGGTCTTCTGAGCCCTCCAAACTGTTCCAGCCTCAGCTTGTTACCCAGTTCCAAAATCACATCTACATTTTCAGGTATCTTTACAGCAGCACCCCACTCTACCAGTAACAATATACTGAATTAGGCTGTTTTCACCCTGCTGATAAAAACATACCCAAGACTGGGTAATTTATAAAGAAAAAAGTTTAATTGACTCACAGTTCCACATGGTTGGGGAGGCCTTACAATTATGGTGGAAGAGGAAGGAAGAGCAAAAGGACATCTTACATGATAGCAGGCAAAGAGAGAATTTGTGTAGGGAAACTCCCCTTTATAAAACCATCAGATGTTGTGATACTTATTCACTACCATGAGAACAGCCCAAGAAAGGCCCGCTGTCATGATTAAATTACCTCCCACCACTTCCCTCCCACAACACATGGGAATTATGGGAGCTACAATTCAAGATTTGGGTGGGGACACAGCCAAACCATATCACACACTAACAGTTAATTTTTTTCTTGTTTGTTTGTTTGTTTTATAATAGTCATAGTCATCCTAATGGGTATGAAGAGGTATCTCATTTACATTTCCCTAATGGGTATGAAGTGGTATTTCATTTTCATTTCCCTAATGATTTGTGATGTTGAACACCTTTTAATCTGCTATTGACCATTTATGTATCTTCTTTGGAGAAATATCTATTCATGTCTTTTGCCCAGTTTTTAACTGGGCTTTTTCTTTTAGTTGCTGTTGCTGAATTGTAAGAGTTCATTGTATATTCTGGATATTAACCCTTTGTCAGATATATTATTTTCAAATATTTTTCCCATTCTGTGGATTACCCTTTCACTCTGTTCATAGTGTCCTCTGATGCACAAAGGTTTTAATAATGATGAGGCACTTTTATTCTTGAATGGTGCTTAGGTAGGTGTGATATTCTTGGGTGATTTTTTTTCTTGTGGGATTTTGTAGGCACTGCTTCCTTGTGTTCTGGCATCAGATGTTGCTGTGGAGAAGGCAGAGCTTTCCCCTTGCAGATCACTTGCTTTCACTGCTTGCACCTCTCAGAAATTCTTCTGATCCACGTCTTTCCCTTTTTGTTTTCTTTAGAAAATACAGAAGGATAAAATTTCAGAGACTAGTATAACAAACTCATGTATACCCACCCCCAGAAGTAACTCATGTTAATATTTTATCATTTTGGAGTGACAGTAGTTTTTTTAAATCAATGTTTTGACATGCACATAGTTGTATAAGTTTCTTGGGTTGGGTTCTAAGAAGACCTGAGATGAAGATTCATATCCAAGTGATTTATTCCAGTGAAATCCAAAAAGGAAGTGAGAGAACCAAGACAGGGAAGCAGAAGACAGAAAGGAGCCCAGCAAAGATAAGATTCAAGGTGACTCTCAGCCATTGCTTATCCTTTGGTAGCTCTGCAGGGTAAATTACTCAGAAGAATTTGTTCTGCCTTAGGGCAAGGGAGCTGGACCTACATCTAAAGTTTGAAATGTATTAACATAAAGATATTATTTTCCATCCTTTTATCATTTTAGGGCCTACAGAATCTGCAGTGATATTCCACATTTCATTCTTAAAATGGATTTTTAGTGACTTTTCTTTCTTTTATTCTTTTATAGTCTTGCCAATGAATTTAATTGTATTAGTCTTTGAAGGATATAGCAAAGGTCTTCCTCAAATGAAGCATGTCCTGCCTCTATGCGCTCTAGCATTAAGAAGCCTGACTCTATTTGCTTCTTAGCAGACATGCCCAGGCAGGCCCAGGCAGGTCTTAACTTGTAATGCATACCTTTCCTTATTTAGGTAGGTCAAGTCTTTTCTAAGTAACTTCCTCTTTTCTTTGTTCTTTCCTGCTCCTTACCTATTTAAGAAAGTTTTAAGGTATTAGCCACTCAGGTCTACTTTAGACTTTGAGGTCCAGCTCCAGCCAATGGGTGCAGGACATAGCAATAGGGACCCAGCTATGTAAAGGATAAATATTGCCACCTTTCCTTTGTTTATTGTACTCCTGTGGCAAGATTGACTGCCCTTTCTGCAGAAAGTAAAATTGCCTTGCTGAGAAAACTTATTGTCTGAGTGGTAATTCTTCTTGGCAATACCAGAGAATAAGCGTTTTCTTTTAACAGTCTTTATTTTATTTGTTGATCCTCTTGCCTATATTTTTGTTTTCCATTTCATAATTGCTCTTCTCATCTTTTTTATTTTCTTTCTTCTGCTTTCTTTGGGTTGTATGTGTTGTCATTTTCCTATGTCTTGTAATAGTTTGAGATCATCGATTGTTTCATCTTTCTTCTTTTCAAATACGTGCATTTAAAACTACAGATCCCCTTCCAATCATAGCTTTAGCGGCTTTACTCAAGTTTTCATGTGTAATATATTCATCTTCATTCTTAAGAGTTATTTTCTAATTTTCATTACGATTTATTTTTTAATCTATGGAATGTGTTTGGACATTTTCTAGTTTTAAACTTGAGCTTTTTTGCTTTGTTGGCAGAGAAGAAAACTTGTATGATTTGAATCCTTCCTTTGAACTTTTCAGATTTTCTGTATGGCACAGATCATGATAAATGGTTATAAACATTTCGTAAATACAAAGAATATATATTCTGAGATGGTTGGTTGTAGCTTTTTATACAGATACATAGTTTCAATTTATAATTTGTTTCTATATTCTATACCATTACTGATTTTTTCTCCTGCTCCATAAGTTAATGATAGTTGTGTTAAAACCTCCCACCATCATTATGGATTTTTCTATTTTTTCTTACAGTTCTGTCAGTTTTTGCTTTATATATTTTGCAGTTATGTTATTAGGTACATCTACTTTTAGAATTTGTTCCATCTAGTGAAATCAAACTTCCAACATTGTGTAGTATCCCTCTGTCTTAAAGTCTACTTTGTCTAATTAGTGTAACTAAGCCAGATTTATTTTGGTTAGTAGTCTTATGGTATATATTTTTTCAATCTTTTATTTTTAATCTTTCTTTTCATTATATTTAAGAAATGTCTCTTTTAAACAGAATATAACAATTTTAACATTTTATCCTGACAATCTATCTTTTAATTGGTACATTTATTCTATTTGGGTTTAATGTAATTGATATATTTGCATTTAAATCTTCCATTTTACTATGAGCTTTTACAATTTATCCATCTGTCTATGTCCCTTTTTCTCTCCATTTTTGCCTTTCTTGGATTGATTGAATGTGTTTTCTTATTATATCTTCTCCCATATACATTAATTTGGAAGTCATACACTCTTTTCTGTTTTTTTTTTTTCCCCAATGGTAACTCTAGAACTTAAAACATCTATCCTTGATTTATCAAAGTCGAATATTAATTGGTCCTTTTCTCTTCTTCACGGATGATAAAAGGACCTTAGGATACTTTAATGCCATTTATACCTCTTCTGACTCATAGGCTGTCATCGTTAGGTATGTTAATTCCATATAAATATTTAAAATTCCACAATTCATTATAATTGCTTTTTTACACAGTTGCTCTTCATTTAGATTTACCCACATGTTTACCATTCTTATTTTTGTTCTTCATTTTTTACATCATCTCTAAGCTTCCTTTAATCTTAAAAACACCCTTTAATATTTCCTTTAAGACTGTTCTGCTGAAGATGAACTCTCTTTTGTCTGACAATCTCTTTATTTTACTTTCATTTTCTGGAGGACATTTTTGCTTTTGTAGTTGTCCTCAATGGCATGGTTGACCTATATTATCTAGCCCACGATTCCTCTCCATCAGATTTTTAAATTTGGCAACCTACAGTTATCTCTTTTCAATCTTACCTGATGTTTTGTTATATATGCTTCATGATGACTAACCCAAGAGCATAGGTAATATCCTATTAAATCTTCTCTTGTGTAAAGTATCTTTATGTTTAAGAATTTATTTTTAACAAAAATAAAGTCGATATGAAACAAAGCACTCATCATATTTGAACACTGTATGTCTCTTGCTACAATCTGAGAAGACCTGGTTATGATTCTTAGAAAAGAACAAGCTACTTGTTTAGTAGGTGTGAATACTGATTGCATTAGTAGGGAAAACCTAGATATTGTCAGGCATGATATTGGTTTGTATGGGGGTTGTCACTGGAGATGTGTCTCATGTGATCCCTGAAATGGTCTCCCACAGGCCCCATGGTTTCTTGTGTGTTAGTGCTAGCATAGGTACGTTCCAGAGTATGATTCTTTTTTTTTTGAGACAGAGTCTTGCTCTGTCGCCAGGCTGGAGTGCAGTGGCGTGATCTTGGCTGACTGCGACCTCTGCCTCCCAGGTTCAAGCGATTCTCCTGCCTTAGCCTCCCGAGTAGCTGGGACTACAGGCGCATACCACCATGCCCAGCTAATTTTTATATTTTTAGTAGAGATGGGATTTTACTATGTTGGCCAGGATGGTCTTGATCTCTTGACCTCGTGATCTGCCCACCTCAGCCTCCCAAAGTGCTGGGATTATAGGCATGAGCCACTGTGCCCAGCCAGAATATGATTCTTAAATACGCTAATATCTTATGTATGAAATACTGCAAAGTCCACATGTGTAAAGAGAGTAGAGTTTGGACACTGGGCATCATGGAATGACTTCTTTTATTCTGCTTCTGTGGACACACTCTGATCTTAGTGTGCACTGAAGACAACTCTCTTAGTCAATTTGTGCTGCTATAATGAAATACCTGAGACTGGGTAATTTGTAAAGAACAGAAATGTATTCTCTCATGTTCTGGAGGCTGAGAAGTCCGAGTTCAAGGCATGGGCAGGTTTGGTGTCTGGTGAGGGCTGTTCTCTCTACTTCCAAGATGGTGCCTTGTTGCCATGTCCTCTAGAGTGATGAATGCTGTGTCCTCACATGGTGGGAGGGCAGAAGAGAGGGAACTGACTCTCTCAAGTTCTTTTTAAGGGGCCTGAGGGCTCCACCCTCATGACTTAATCACCTCCTAAAAGCCCCACCTCTTAATATTCTCACATTAGTGATCAACTTGCAACATATAAATTTCCAGGGATACATTCAGACCATAGCAACGACAAAGTGCCTTTTGTTTTATTTTTAAGCTACATGTTGTATGTATGTTTCTTACTTCTGGAAAATAATGGCATTCTATAGCAATACTGTGAAGAATCTTATATCAGTTATAAATATACATGTCTTTTGATTTACTTTTTTTTTTTTTTAATGGAGTCTCAGTCTGTCATCCAGGCTAAAGTGCAGTGATGCAATCTCGGCTCTGTCTCCTGGGTTCAAGCAATTCTTGTGCCTCAGCCTCCTAACTGGGACTACAGGTGTGCACCATCACACTTGACTAATTTTTAGTAGAGACAGGGTTTCACCATGTCGGCCAGGCTGGTTTCGAACTCCTGACTTGAAGTGATCCACCAACCTCAGCCTCCTGAAGTGCTGGGATTACACATGTGAGTCACCACAGCCAGCCTTGATTTACTTTCAAGCTGATAGTCATTTGTCACCAACAAGCTCCCAGTGTGGTCTACAGAGGCCAGGCAGATACTATGAATCCTCACAGTGAATGGGGACTGGGCATATTAGAGGCCACATGCCCCTTAAAAATTGGATGGTCACATTTAGTTTTAATTATTGTCATGCTGTGATGTAAATTCTATTTTAATTTCCTCCTTTATTTTCCTGAAAATCAGAAATTTAGATTTTTTTTTTCTGAGACACTCTAGGCCTCAGAAATCTACATTTTTATGTGAAATCTTTGTATATTTAAATCTTAACAAATAATTACTTTTAGGGGCTCATTTGGCAGAATATACAATCATTGTTAAATAAATCAGACTTGCAGGTCAGATTCCTCCAGAGACCAACAGCTTGTTCCCTTTATCTTAACCATTATCAGGTACACTGCTCTCTTTCTGTACACACAGGTGCTGAGAATACTATCTCAAGGGTGGGCTTGAGGATGCTTGGGAAGCCTGAATGAAACTGACATTTGCCTCAAATCATTTAATACAGAAGCCTGGGAGTCACCCTAGCAACTCCTTTCTTCCTGTATCTGGTCAGCTGGCAGCTCCTATTGATTCTAGCACCCTTGAACTTTGCATCTATGCTTTCCTCCTGCAGACACTGGTAAATCTAGTCTAGACTCTTGTTTCTTGCATGTCGGTGGCCTTCTAGCTATGCTCTCTGATGTGAGGCTTTGCTCCCTCAATCCTTCCCTGCACTCCTGCCAGAGTAATTTTTCCAAAATACAATCTGCCCAACTCACTCCTCTGCTTAAAAATATTCCAGTGAGTCAATAAATTACTGTGCTGGAAAGCTTTTCCTTGCCCTCCAGATTCACTCTCCACCCTTCCCTGCCCTGTGCTCCACCCACTGGAAAGCTGACCCGTATGGACGGCATCAGTGGTCTCCCTTGCCCTCTGGCTCCTGGTTGGGTTTGGCCAATAACAAGCTCTGCAGGGGGATTGGAGAGAGGGAGAACAGAAGTGTGTTTGTTTATTTCCCCAGCCCTCTCTTTGTGGGTTGCTGTGGGCTCTGATTCTCAACGAAGGCCTTAGCTTCTCTCAGGCAGCCCTATATACACAGCCTCTGCCTGCCCTTGCTCCATCTAGCATGCAGGGCCAAGGCAGATCATGAGAATCGTCAGATCCACAGAATCTGCCTGGTACCAGCCCCAGGGTGCTTCACCAGCCCTCATGGTTTCCCTGTACCCTGTTCACCACCTTGGTAAATAGCGTGTTTTAAAAATGCTTCCCAAGCAGGCTTGGCAAGGGTGTTAGTGTTGGTGAAATAATGAGAAATGTGTGCTCAGCATATGGGATATGGTGTGAGCAGGAGCCACCAGAGGTGAAGCTGGAGAAAGGGTAGGATAGGGCACAAACTGCCTAGAGGGGCAGAATGTGTGTCCTGAGGAATTAGTGAAGGGCTTTAAAGGTGGTAAAATAATTTGGAGCACATTGACTAGGAAAGTGTCAACCAAACTCTAGAGGCCGTCAACTCTCAGGATGAGTTGTGGAGCAGTAGAAGGTATAATGGACTAGAGAAGGGAGACGTGAGATACAGGGGTACGGAGCATTTCTCAACAGTACCTAGCACACAGCTTTAGATATATGGGTGTTTAATATATCCTGGTCAAACTGAATTGTTGTGTCTGTGTGACAGCTTGAGTGACGTTTTTATGCCATTTACCCAATTCATATTTTAAATTTTCATTTGTTAAAGACCTTAAGGTAGTATTAACCTGAAAGAATTTATTTACTGTTAACTAAATCTGGGTCGTTTGAGATCTCCTTAAATAACCTTTGTGGTAACATTGGAATGAACATTTATTTGATGTCTGGGAAGTAATATCCCAGTGGAACTCATTTTATTTTGGGTTGTTTTTAATATGGAGCTGTTAATATAGCATTTCCAATAAGTGACCTTATATGTGAAACCTGTGTTTAATTACTAATGTTTTAGCAAGACTAGTAGAACTGTACTATTCATTATAAGTCACAGATTTAAGAACTTGTCAGGAAAATATTTTATGATTTGATTTATGCCTGGGGATCCAGGAAGGGCAACAAGCAGTACTTGAGTCTTTATGAGATGGTAAACATACTTATCCCTACAATATTTTTGGCTTTTACCAGGCCTATTATATAATGAGTAAACAATATCTTTTTTGAAATTTTTCATCCAAAATATTCCCTAGCTAGAGCTTTACTTAGGAAAATATGATTTCCTAAGAGATCTTTAAGCCTGATAGTTTGAACCAAACAACACAAAGTGCATATTGCTTCTTGAAAGTGTTTTCATAGCTTTCCCTTTAGTGTTTTTCTCTTCCCTTTAAAAAAAAACAAAATAACTTTTATTGGGTGTTTTATTGTGCAAACTATATGTGTTTGTCATATAACATTAGAAATTATAGATGAACATAAAAGAAGAAAGTAAAAAGTGTTTGTAATTCCATCACAATTAGAAAATAGAGGTGAGCTCAAAATAAGGACTCACATGTAACCTATCATACAGAAGAAGGTGATGGGGATATGTGAGGTGCTGCCCGTGCTTCCAGCAGGGTTGCTATGTTTAGCGAAAAGTCTATCCCAGCTCTCTTAACCAAGGTAAAAATTGCTTCTGTTTCAGGGTCTCCTTGCTCTGGGCCCCTTGTGTCTGTCGCTCTTGACAACCAAGGATTGCCGTTGCCTCACCACAGCCCTTGTCCCTGTCACCTGATGCTCATTGATTTGTGAGCTGCTTGAGGGCCAGATCCACACTTGTATTCCCAGGGCACCAAGCACAGAGCCTCTAAGTTAGCAAGCTCTTGGAATAGTTTATGTGAGAGAATGAACAAATGCATGTGAGTTCATGAACATCAGTCAGGAATGTGACTTCCTCAAGAAAGAACCTAGATAAAATGAAATACTTTTGAAAAGCAGAAGTGTAGCTCTGCTTGCAATCTAAGGGGGGAAAAAGTAAAAGACTTCATGGAGATATCGAAGGAATGTTGTGGTCAAGCAGATCACAGCAGCAGATGTATTTGATCCAAGATGCGAAATGCTAACTGTGAGTGATGATAGCTGGGCTGCTGTATTTGACTGGATTCCTGCTCATGAAAGGAAGTAGAGCGTCAGTGGGGAAAACACACAGATGTCCATAAGGAAAATGCAGGCTTTGTCTGGGGTAAGACAGAAAGGGCTTCTGCCTGGCCCCTTCTTTTTTTAAGAAGAAAATAACTTTTATTGGATGTTTTATTGTAAAAGTATACACGTTCATTGTATGACCTTAGAAATTATATATGAGGGCTGGGTTGGTGGTTCATGCCTGTAATCGCAGCACTTTGGGAGGCCTAGGCAGGTGGATCACCTGAGGTCAGGAGTTGAAGACCAGCATGGTCAACATGGTGAAACCCCGTCTTTACTAAAAATACAAAAAGTGGCCATGCATGGTGGCACATGCCTTTAATCCCAGCTACTTGAGAGGCTGTGGTGGGAGAATGGCTTGAACCCGGGAGGCGGAGGTGGAAGTGAACCAAGATCATACCACTGCACTCCAGCCTGGGTGACAGAGACTCCATCTCAAAAAAAAAAAAAAGAAAAAGAAATTCTAGATGAGCCTTGGACACACATGGTTCTCAAAGCCACAGTTGTGTACCTGAGAAATGGGGAAGGTGATATCTATCTTAAAGGGCTTGTTCAGAAGGGTAGAGAGAAGGTAGGAAAAGTACTGGCAGTCAGTACTCACGCTACGCATTAATAATGATTAACAGTGGCTACGTTATGTAGGACAAAGTTCTTTAGGTCTTCTTCTTCCATGCTCTGCCCCAGACTGGGTCACAGAGTGACATAATATTCATTGAAGCACACTTGGATTGGGTCCAGTTAACAACTTGGAATTTAAATATAAAATTATAACAACATGGAATTAAAATGATTACTTGAGACAACCTAAAGAGATGTTTGAACAGGGGGAATTGGGAGCAGTGATACTCAACTAACAAACACAGACATTCACCTGGGTTACAATCAGGCCAAAGATCAAGCTGATATCAGTCAGCTGTATTTTATTGTCATTAACCTTCAGAGCTGGGGCTGACCAATGCAGGGCTGCTACAAATCTCTTCTCGGGAGGCTCACCACCATCATGCAGCCCGAGAATACAGGTTCCACCCTGGCGGATCCAGTTCCTCCTGATGGCTGCTTTCTTCCCTCCCCACAAACCTTTCTGCCTCCTGACATTTGATGACCGTAATTGGTATTATTTCATATTTTTATTGTAACATTAAACCGTGTTCACAGATTCCAAGTCTGATAGTTGGCTGCTTACTTGGCATTATGGTCAGCTTACTAGTTTAAAAAGCAGAAATATGCATTAATGGAATGCTGTAAGATTAGGGAGCTATGTCCAGCATGTTTATCAGGGATTTGGGTGAAGACACGGAAGCTGCAGAGCTGAGCATAGTGGCTCATAGATAGGGTGACAGGATCAGGGTTCAAACACATCTCAACAGGCTGCTATTCTGGGCCAAAACTAACAAGAGGAAATTCAGTAGTGATGAATGTTAAGTCTTGCATAAGTACAAATGGGAGAGAGCTGGCTCTCCCATCATTGTTTTGAAAAAGACATTATTTTGAAGAAGAAAAACAATTGCTTACCCTTACTGAGATACTCACCAACAGCATTCGATGAGATACTGCCTGTACTTTATATGTGCTATTTTATTTAAATCCCGTTTGGGTAAAGATTATCATCTCCGTTTCATTTAGCGTTTTAGAAAGTTTAAGAAACTCAGAATCAAACAAAGTTTAACCATTATGTGATGCTGTCTCCAGAGCAGATTCCAATAAATAGGCTGACTGAAAAAGGAAGGAATGGAGGGAGAGAGAAAAGAAGGAAACTTAGGTTTTGTCTAAAGAAACCTGTATCATAGGTGCAATGTATAGTCTATCTTTTTAGATTCAGTTTTGTATTCTGGACACTACATTTTAAGCTTAAAAATGTACAAATTTCGATGTGTGCTGAGAGAGAATGTAGTTGCAAAGGTTCTGGGAACATAGAAGGAACTAGGAGGCTTTCAGAAAGCTTGAGAAGGGCTCTTCTGTAGAAGAGGATCAAGACTCTGTCCACTGCTCTAGAGGGATGGAAGCTCCAGGGAAGCAGGTTCTGTTTCACTGCAAGGAAGAAGACGTAGCACACATTTTCAGCAATGGTCCAGGTGGCGCTTCATTCTGCTTCAGTGGAGTTATTTCTGAATGTCTGTGTTATCATCATGCTGCTAGGATCAAAGGGAAGAGAGCAGAACTGGGTAGAAATCTGGGATATTACTGCTATTTCTCCAGAGAAATGATATTAAAAAGGCAGAACGGTTGGCTGCTGGAGATGGCATTGGGGTTTCAAAGCAAAATCCAAACATCTTCCTGGCTGAGGAGAGGAGAAAAACTCAAGGACCCTTCTTGAGGTGCCATTTGCACTCTACTTTCTTCCAGGGAAAATGTCTTACCTATCCAATCAGAGAAATCAAATGCTTGCACTTATAACATGCCTATTTTAGTTATTTTAGAATCAAGATTCTTTTTTTTTTTTTTTTGGTAAGTTAAGGTAGAGAAGTTATGGAAAGAAACCTGATTCTAACTATGAACTGAACAGATGGGATAGTGGGAATAAAAACAAATTAAAACAGTATTGCAAAAACTCTCAACTTTCATTTAAAAATATGTATGATGATGTTTTTCAACTTTTCACATTCAACCTTTCGGTATATCAAGTGACAAAATGAAAAATCAATTTCAGCTGTGTATATTTTAAACATTTACCTAAATGATTTGGACTTACTCAACCTAAAAGTCCAGATGAAAGTATTAAACTGCTTATTGTATTTTTTGTGAATTAAAACTTTATTTTTTTATTATGTCATAGACAGGACACAGTTATGTTTGGTGACGTTTAGTATAGAAAATTGAACTGAACAGTGGTCTAATTAGAACAGTAAATAGTATGGGTTTAATTAGCCCCTATTCCTGATGACAGATTTGATCCGTCACCAGATATTTATCCTTTCCTTTGACTTGACTGTTACTGAAATATTGCCTCTAGAAGGACTGCTTACTGTGCTATAAATAGGTAGCTTGGCAAGAAGCCATAAAGCCTGCTGACCGGTGAGACTTGAGTGAAAATTATTGGAAAACCCCCTCTTTGCTTCCAGTCATTATTTCTTCATTTCACTTTTGAAGGTCCTTTCTACAGATCCCTCTTTTAATTTAATTTAATTTAATTTTTTTTTTTTTTTTGGTTAGATGAGGTAACTTGCCTAAGGGCTTAAGGAAACCTGTGCAATATCTAGTTAAGTCACATGCTGCAGTTTATTAGTATGTCACAGTTTCTTTCATAAACTTTGCTGTTCTCCAGCTTAGAACTTACCTATTAAATTCTGTCTGACTTGAACTTTTCTAAACACCAAGAATATGTGGTTTTTGTTTGTTTGCTTCCTTGTTTTTAATTAAGGTATGATATGTTTTATTAAGAAAACACTACAAAATGCAGAGAAACAACAACAAAATATGTTAAAGTCACCCAGATCCCTCACATGTAGAGGTAATGACTGTCACGTTTTAATTAATCTCTCATTCCTCTCCCTATGTGTGTACAAAGTTTACATGTATGAAAAATGATATAGATTTAATATGATTATCTAATAATTGTCTTTTTCCCCATCCCAATATTTTTAAAATAGAAATTTCAAAAACCATTACTATTTGAAAGTTCAAATAGTAATAAAACTGGCATTTAACAGTTTATCATATTCTTGGTGGGGGGCGGGCTAGGGAAAATAAAACATTCAGTTGACATTCATTTCCTGTCTGTTCCCAACAACATTCATTCCTAGTCCTACTTCCTCCATTAGAGCTAATTTGGTGTGTTTCCAGCCTGTATACCTCCAACCCATATATGTATGCTTTTACTAGTACATTTTGCATATATATTCTTATGCCTATAGCTTTAGCTGTAGAGAAGGGATAGACAATGATATGTGTTTTTGTTTTAATGTATTAAACCTATCAGTCTTTTCCTTTATAATTTCTACTTTTGTTCATATATCTGGAATAGTCTTTCCTATACAACTATTGGTATAGGTATATACCAAGATTAATGTGATGATTAATCTGTAATATTGCTAATGTTTATGGTTTCAGTATTTTAACATAAATTTCTAATAGATCTGGAATTTATTTTGGCATATTCTATGAAGAAGTTACCTGTAATTTTTAAAAACACAAAACATGCCAGGTGTGGTGGCTCACGCCTGTAATCCCAGCACTTTGGGACACCAAGGCAGGTAGATCACAAGGTCAGGAGATTGAGAACATCCTGGCTAACACGGTGAAACCCCGTCTCTATTAAAAATATAAAAAAAATTAGCTGAGCATGGTGGCACGCACCTGTAGTCCCAGCTACTTGGGAGGCTGAGGCAGGAGAATTGCTTGAACTCAGGAGGTGGAGGTTGCAGTGAGCTGAGATCACACCACTGTACTCCAGCCTGAGTGAGACTCCATCTCAAAAAAAAAAAAAAAACCCACAAAACATTTGTCACATTGATTTGTGGTACTATACCATGTCTTTATACTTGGTCTGTTTCTGGACTCTTTTTTTTTTTGATCTAATAGATCCAATTGTTTATTGCTGTGCCAATTCTCTATTAATTGAGACAATTTCCCTCTCATTTTACTTCTTTTATAGTTCTTTTAATTGCATTTTAAAAATGCATAACATGAGATCTACCCTTTTAATAAATTTTGAAGCATATAGTATTGTTAATTATAAGTACAATGTTGAAAAACGAATCTCTAGAACTTTATAATTTTACATGGCTGAAACTTTATGCCCATTGAACAGTAACTCTTCATTTTCTCATCACCCCCGTCCCTGGCAACCACTCTACTTTCTGCTTCAAGGAATTGGACTATGTTAGATACCTCATATAAATGGAACCATGCAGTGTTTGTCTTTTGTGACTAACTTGTTTCACATAGCCTAATATCCTCAAGATTCATCCAGATTGTAGCATGTGATAGGCTTTCCTTCTTTTTAATGGCTCCATAATATTTCATTGCATGTATACCACATGTTGTTTACCCATTCATCTGTTGATGGACATTTGAGTTGCTTCCATGTCTTGGTTATTGCAGACAATAAGTATGCAAATATCTATTTGAAACCCTGATTTCAATTCCTTTGGATAAGTACCAAGAAGTTGGATTGCTGGATCATATAGTAATTCTATCTTCCTTCACAGTATTTTAGTTTTGTTTCTCTTGGCTTTTTTGTTTTGTCTGTTTGTTTGTCTGTGACAGAGTCTTCCCCTGTCACCCAGCCTGGAGTGCAGTGGCAGGATCTCAGCTCACTGCCACCTCTGCCTCCCAGGTTCAAGCAATACTAGTGCCACAGTCTTCCGAGTACCTAGGACTACAGGCATGTGCCACCATGCCCAGCTAGTTTTTTGTATTTTAGTAGAGGGATTTCACCATGTTGCCCAGGCTGATCTTGAACTCCTGAGCTCAGGCAATCTACCTACCTCGGCCTCCCAAAGTGCTAGGATTATAGACATGAGCCACTGTGCCTGGCCTCCCTTGGCTCTTATAGATATTTATGACACTAAATGAACTTTAGAATCACTTGTTATGTTTCAAAAAATTTTTCTTTGGGGATTTTGATGGGACTTGCTATAAATTTATAGATAAACTTGGAGAGAAGTAGCATTTTACAGTATTGAGTCTAGTCATTCAGGATATGGTTGTTTCTTCATTTATTCAAGTCTACTTTAGGCCCCTTAGTAAAGTTTTGTAACTTTAATGAGCTTCATTTCTTCTCACATCTATACCTACATCTATCTGTGTACTTTTTACTTGTCATGCCCCTTCTTCTCTATAGTATTCTTAATTAAGTCAATGGTGGAAAGTCCAGGAGACCAATTAAACCAAACTGTACTCATAATTGACGCTTCCCTATTTTCTTGGATTTGAAAGCTTTAGAACTTGGCCAAGATTGTTCATATGACTTTGTTTTCTATGAATGGAGACACTCTCGGGAGGTTCCACAAATCCTTATGCAAGGTTTCTTGCCAGTTACCACCAGTCTGCCTGACATACAAGCGAGTCAGAATTTCACTGATGAGCACCGCTTCCTCCTCCTCCTCCTCTTCCTCCTCCTCTTCTTCTTCTTCTTTCTTCTTCTTCTTTTCTTCTTCCTCTTCCTCTTCCTCTTCTTCTTCTTCTCCTCCTTCTCCTTCTTCTTTCTTTTCTTCTTTCTTCTTCTTCTTCCTTCTTCTTTCTTCTTCTTTCTTCTTTCTTCTTCTCCTTTCCTCCTCCTCCTCCTCCTCTTCTTCTTCTTTCTTCTTTCTTCTTCTTTCTTCTTTTTTTGAGAGAGTCTTGCTCTCTTGTCCAGGCTGGAGTGCAGTGGCACAATCTCAGCTACAACCTCCACCTCCCAGGTTCAAGTGATTCTCCTGCCTTAGCCTCCTGAGTAGCTGGGATTATAGATACACGTCATCATGCCTGGCTAATTTTTGTATTTTTAGCAGAGACAGTTAGGCTCAAGCTGGATCCTTGCTATGTAAGTTAGAAAACAGAATAATATAATTGATATTTAGTCAATTTATTTAAATTTAGGAATGATAAAATTTCAGATATAAAACTGAGCTTAAAAGCCATCTCAACAAAACCTTCTTAAGGTAGAAAGGCATGCATGTGTCAACTGATTTTCATCTAAAACTGTCATTTTTTTTAAAATGTAGTTATTCCACAGCAAATAATTTTGGGATATCATTGGTCTTTGTGAAGAGCTTAGAAAATGACTGGATTTGGGAGGTGGAGGTGGGTGGATCACCTGAGGTCAGGAGTTCAACACCAGCCTCGCCAAAATGGCAAAACCCCATCTTTACTAAAAATACAAAAATTAGGCAGGTGTGGTGGTGGGCACCTGTAATCCCAGCTACTCAGGAGGCTGACGCAGAATTGCTTGAACCTGGGAGGTGGAGGTTGTAGTGAGTCAAGATCACGCCATTGCACTCCTGGGCAATAAGAGGGAAACTCCATCTCAAAATAAAACAAAACAAAAAAAAGATGACTCTGGAAGCTTTGGGATATTTCTACCACATTTGTCTATCATTTATTGTGGTGGTGTTTATTTTTTTGTTTTTTTTTTAACATCTAGACCTCAAGAAACACTCATTCAGATGAAGACAAAGATGGCAACTGGGATGCTTGGGGTGACTGGAGTGACTGCTCCCGGACCTGCGGGGGAGGAGCATCGTATTCTCTGCGGAGATGTTTGACCGGAAGGTCAGTGGTGGCTTCACTTGCTTCTGTATGTGGAATGTGTCAGTGCCTCTGGATGGGTGGAGAGGAGAGAGAACTTTATTTGGCTTTGGAATGTACCGTGATGATGGTGAAGCATTTGCTTTTTCTAAATATTAGTCAACCTCAGGTTAACATATTTCAGCAGCAGTGGTCCTGTTTTCATGGGTGTGACCATGTTGCCCACAGGACTCAGGAGCACCAGACACTTTGGGCTTTGAGGAAAGGAAATTCTAGCACCTTAAGTCACTGGTTTAAAGTTGTCAAGAGTTGGGGCAAGAGGTCATGCCTTCTGATTTCTGCCTTTGGGTTGCTGCAACTTAATCTAGTTCTTGTTCATCTGCTCTGATCAACCCATTGATTAAGAACATGGTGCAAGTTCTGTTTTCACATTTTAGATATGTTTATATTAAGTAACATTTGCCAAAATGTAAAATCAGCTTATTTTTTACAACCTCTAAATTTGTATTGTCTGTGCTTATCATTGTTTTTGAGACAATTTGAGGTATTTCTTTATGGAACGGTTTGCATAAGCTCTTAGGTAAGACAGAGCCCCAGATTGATGGAATCTCATGTGCTGGTCTTGTACAAAAGAAGATTCCAAGATTATGGCAGCCATCTTCAGATTTAGGATATTGTTAGGAAAAAGGGTAAATTAACCTTTGCTGATTAGCTTCAAGATACACAGTAGAAATGCAGAGCATAGTTTGGCTCAAGTTTGGATTTTATTGAGGTCACTGTTTTATGATACATTAAACAGTGACCAAATATGTCCTCCAGTTTCCTTGAGGCAATGCAGAGCAGGGTAGATGAGAGATTGTACATGTGGCCTTTGAGGAGAAAGACTCACTGGTCTACTCCAGGAAGGCATGAGAAGGCTGCTGGAGGCACTGTAGTAGCATTCCCCCAGGCTGAATTCTAACTCAGAGCATGGAAGCTTCAGTAAAGCATTGTAGAACTAAATCCAGGGATTAGTCTTGCAAAGACAAAGTGGTATGCCTGCTTCCCCATATTTTCCCCTTGGTAAGGAGATACAGGCCCTGGCACTCTGTGTCATGTTGTGTGGAAGAACGATTGGGGTATCCTGTTGTATTGGGATATATTTATCTTGCTAAAGAGTCTGCAATAGGGGAACTGTAGCCTGTGGGCAAGGGGAGGGGGCTTTTTTGTTGTTGTTGTTGTTAATAGAGTCTTGGTCAGTCACCCAGGCTGGAGTGCAGTGGCGTGATCTGGGCTCACTGCAACCTCCGCTTCCCAGGTTCAAGCAATTCTCCTGCCTCAGCCTTCCAAGTAGCTGGGATTACAGGTGCCTGCCACCATGCCTGGCTAATTTTTGTATTTTTAGTAGAGGCAGGGTTTCACTATGTTGGCCAGGCTGGTCTCGAACTCCTGACCTAAATGATCCACCGGCCTCCCACATTGCTGGGAATACAGGCCCAAGGGTAAGTTCTTTCCCACTGCTGGCCAGCCACATGGAGCGCGGAGGCGGGGATCTTCCCAACCTGGAAACAAGCGGTGAAGAGAGAACGTTGGCATCTCTTTCTAACCTTCAAGTCTGAAGAGTATAAATAATTTGCAATTAGTGGTAGAGTTAGAGTGGGAAAGGAATGGGATTTATTTGCATTGGTTTTTTTTTTTTATATGTACTTGCATTTGTTAAAAAGAATTTAGAGGAATATATTAAGGACCATGAATGGCCACTTTTATCCTATTGTCCTACAACTAGAATGTTCACATACTTATTTATTATTTGGTTCATTTTTAAAATTTCTTTGATTTTGCTTGGAACATAATTTGCCAAGTGATATGTCTCCAGAATGCTTGTGATTTTGTCTTCTCTTTCCTAACTGGGCCTTGCTGCTGATGGAAGAGGCTGCAGGTAGGGCAGGGCAATTGCTGAACCACTTCCATCTTTTCCACTCCTATTCAGAAGGGGAGACATGGGCAAGAGGATAGGAAAGGGAGGTGAGAGAGTTCTTAGTTGACTTTATTGTTAAGAGCAGGTACTGATGCTCTCTGTTTGGCAAGTGTCTTAATCTGGCTGTTGTAAGCACTTTGATGGATTTTCTGAGAAATTGCCTTTGCCCTCCCAAATTCCTTGGGATTTCTTGCCTCCAATTCCCTTGAAATGTGCTATTCACAACACTTTGTCTTGGTAATATTGCTCTTTCCTCAGCTCTGGAACTGCTAGACATACCCCCAGCTTCTCCCTATTTACATGTGCTAACCCCTCAGTGGCCATCCTGGCAAGTTCTTAAGACAACCACATGCTGGCACTCATGCACATGCCCACATCTGGTTCACAGGAAACCCTCATGTAAAGTTTGCTAAACAAACTCTTGAAGTTCAGGGACCCAGTGTTGCAACACCTACTCTGCTTACATGGGCTGCTGCAGCTGTTCTCTCAGCCCTTAAATTTCTCAGGTGTGAATTAAACACCAACCAACTGTAGGTGACACATACTGAACGCTTCAAGTGGTGTCTTCAAAATTTCTTCCTCTTGATTTGGGGTTAGCAGACTGAAGCCCTCATCCCTTCTCCTTGGTGGTGTAGAATGAGACGGAGGCTCACAGCACACCTTTTTCAATGAAATCTTCAAAAGTTCTTCCCAAAAGTCTCTGGCTCCAGATCCTTTTAATTCCCTTGATGTGGGTAAGGAGTTTAACTCCAGTGAACTGAACTAACGCATATCCTGCCTTCAAGGTTCTTACATCTAAGGAGACAAACAATAAACAAATAATCAAATTATTTATAATTAAAAATTGTGTCAAGGAGACACATAAAATGATCAGGGAAGCCCTCTGTGCTGGGGCATGTTTATGCTGAGACTTTACTGAAGAAATTAATTATGTGATGGGAAGAGTTATGAGACCAAAAAAAGTCAAATAGTAGGAGCAGCATATGTAAATGTCCTGGAGCAGAAAATGAAAACAGTCTTTTATGCCTGGAGAACAATTAGATGAGAGTGAGCAGAATGGACAGTCCCCTGCAGACAGACCCTTGGTGGGCACAGAGCCAGCCAGCATCCCATCCTGCACTAACACTGTGCAGAGAACAGTGGATCCTGCCGCGCCCTAAGCAACCACTCCTGCTTTTGGGGCACAGAGAGCACCCAGACCTGCACCTGCCAGCACCCTGCCCCCAAGCCAACACCACCTCCAGCATGACTGCACACACAGTCACCAATAGGGGCCTCCCACCCACCCATAGCTGCATTGCCTCCACCACTGTGGTGAATGCCTACAGGGAGGCAGGCCCCCAGGTACCTGCTAGCACTCCACCATAGCTGCCACTACTGCTGCTGGTGGTATGTGCAAATGAGGGTGGATCCCGCTGTCATCGTGCTATGAAATGCTTTGGCTGACATCAGCCATCAGAGTGTAATGGCCAGCAGTCCAAAAGCACCTTGGCCCCCCAGTGCAGTGAATTCCTAACATCAAGGAGCCATAGAACAAAGTTGGGGCCCAATACAAGTTCCCCAGAGTTAGAACATCTAGTCCAGGTGTTGGGAGCCAAGCACTGGCTCCCTAAAATCTTTCAGAAATGAAAGCCAGTTGGCTGAATCCACCTTATACTAGAATCAAACCCTCAAGGTCATCAAAAAAAATAGGATAAAAGAAAAAAAAATATGTAAAAAGTCAGCAACCTCAAGGATTAAAGGAAGATAAGCCCACAAAGATGAGAAAGAATTAGCACAAGAACCCTGACAACTCAAAAAGCTAGAATGCCTTCTTTCCAACAGATGACCACTTTGCCTCTCCAGCAAGGGTTCTGAACCAGGCTGAGATGAATGAAGTGACAAAAACAGAGTTTAGAATATGGACAGAAATGAAGATCCTTGAGCTGTAGCAGTATGTTGAAACCCAGTCCAAGGAAGCTAAAAATCATTATAAAACAATACTGGAACTTGCAGACAAAATAGCCAGTAAAGAAAAGCATGTAACTGAACTGAGAGAGCTGAAAAACACACTACAAGAATTTTATAATACAATCACAAGTATTAATAACAGAATAGACCAAGTGGAGGAAAGAATCTCAGAGCTTGAAGACTAACTTTCTGAAATAAGACAGTCAGACAGGAATAGAGAAAAAAGAATGAAAGGAATGAACAAAATCTCTGAGAAATATGGGATTATGTAAAGAGACCAAATCTATAACTTATTGGTGTCCCTGAAAAAGAGGGGGATAATGGAACCAACTTGGAAAACATATATCAGGATATTATCCATGAAAACTTCATGGATGAACCCAATTAGCTAGACAGGCCAACATTCAGATTCAGGAAATGCAGATAACCCCAGTAAAATACTTTACAAGAAGATCATCCCCAAGAAACATAGCCATCAGATCCTCCAAGGTTGAAATGAGAGAAAAAATGTTAAAGGCAGATAGAGAGAAAGGTCAGGTAACCTAGAAAGGGAAGTCCATTGACTTACAGCAGGCCTCTCAACTGAAACCCTACAAGTGAGAAGAGATTTGGGGCCAATGTTCAGCATTCTTAAAAGAAATTTCAACCCAGAATTTTATATCCAGCAAATTAAGCTTCATAAGTGACTGATAAATACTATATTTTTCAGGCAAGCAAATGCTTATAAGAGCTCCTTATAAGAGCTCCTGAAGGAAGCACTAAATATGGAAAGGAAAGACCATTACCAGCCACTACAAAAACATACTGAAGCACACAGACCAGTGACACTATGAAGCAACCTCATAAACAAGTCTGCAAAATAACCAGCTAACACCATAATGACAGGATCAAATCCTTGAATGTAAGTGGGCTAAATGCCCCAATTAAAAGACACAGAGTAGCAAGCTGGATAAAGAACCAAGACCCATTCGTTGGCTTGTCTTCAAGAGACACATCTTACATGCATTGACATACGTAGGCTCAAATAAAGGAATGGAAAAAAATCTACCAAACAAATGGAAAACAGAAAAAGCAGAGGTTGTAATCCTAGTTTCAGGCAAAACAGACTTTAAACCAGAAAAATTAAAAAAACGAAGAAGGGTATTACATAATGGTAAAGAGCTCAACTATCCTAAATATCAATACACCTAACACAGCAGCACCCAGATTCATAAAGCAAATTCTTAGGGACCTTCAAAGAGATTTAGACTCCCTCACAGTCATAGTAAAAGACTTTAACACCCTACTGCCAGTATTAGATCATCAAAACAGAAAATTAACAAAGGTATTCAGGACCTGAACTCAGCACTGGATCAAAGGAACCCCATAGACATCTACAGATCTCTCCACTCCAAAACAACAGAATATACATTCTTCTCATCACTACATGGCACTTACTCTAAAACTGATCACCTAATCGAAAGTAAAACACTCTTCAGCATATGCAAAAGAACTGAAATCATAAAAAACAATCTCCAGACCACAGCACAATCAAATTAGAAATCAAGACTAAGAAAATCACTCAAAACCATATAATCATGGAAATTGAATAACCTGCTTCTGAATGACTTTGGGGTAAATAATGAATTTAGGGTAGAAATCAAGAAGTTCTTTGAAACTAATGAGAACAAAGATACATGCCAGAATTTCTGGGACACAGCTAAGGCAATGTTAAGAGGGAAGTTTATAGCACTGAATGCCCCCATCAAAAAGTTAGAAAGATCTCATTTTAACAACCTAACCTCAGAACTATAAGAACTAGAGAACCAAGAGCAAACCAATCCCAAAGCTAGAAGAACACAAGAAATAAATTAGGGCTGAGCTGAACAAGATTAAGATACAAAAAAACATTCAAAAGGTCAATGAATTCAGGAACTGATTTTTTGAAAAAAATAGTAAAATAGACTGCTAGCTAGATTAATAAAGATTCAAATAAACACAATCAGAAATGACAAGGGGGATATTGCCTCTGACTCCACAGAAATAAAAACAACCATCAGATAATATTAGGAGCACCCCTATGCACATAAGCTAGACAATCTAGAAAAAATAAATAAATTCCTGGCCACATGCACCCTGTCAAGACTGAACTGGGAAGAAATTGAATCCCTAAGCAGATCAATAATGAGCTCTGAAACTGAACCAGTAATAAATAGCCTACCAGCCAAAAAAGCCCAGGATGAAATGGATTGACAGCTAAATTCTACCATAGATACAGAGAAGAACTGGTACCACTCCTGCAGAAACTATTTCAAAAAACTGAGGAGGACTCCTCCCTAACTCATTCTATAAGTCTGGCATCATCCCGATACCAAAACCTGGCAGAGCCACAACAAAGAAGACTTCAAGCCAATATTTTTGATGAACACTGATGCAAAAATCCTTAACAAAATACTGGCAAACTGAATCCAACAATACATCAAAAAGTTTATCTACCACTATCAAGTAAGCTTTATCCCTGGGGTGCAAGATTGATTCAACATATACAAATTAATAAATGTGACTCACCACATAAACAGAAATAAAACAAAAACCACATGATTTTCTCAATAGATGCAGAGAAAGCTTTTCATAAAATTCCACATATCTTCATGTTAAAAACTCTCAATAAGGCTGGGCACATGGCTCACACCTGTAATCTCAGCACTTTGGGAGGGTAAGACAGGTGGATCCGCTGAGGTCAAGAGTTCAAGACCAGGATGGCCAACATGGTGAAACCCTGTGTCTACTAAAAATACAAAAATTAGCTGGGCATGGTGGCAGGCCCCTGTAATCCCAGCTACTTGGGAGGCTGAGGCAGGTGAATCACTGGAACCCAGGAGGTAGAGGTTGCAATGAGCCGAGATCGTGCCGTTGCACTCCAGCCTTGGTGACGAGAGTGAAACTCCAACTCAAAAAACAAACAAACAAGAAAACCTCTCATTAAAGTAGGTATTGAAGGAACATACATCAAAATAATAAGAACCATCTATGACAAACACAGTCAACATCATACTGAATCAGCAAAAGCTGGAAGTATTCGCCTTGAAAAGCAGCACAAGACAAGGGTGCCCTCTCTCACCACTCCTATTCAACATAGTGCTGGAAGTTTTGGATGAGGCAATCAGATAAGAGAAAGCAATAAAGATCATTTAAATAGGAATAGAGGAAGTCAAACTATTCCTGTTGGCAGATGACCTAATCCTATTTCTGGAAAACCCCATAGTCTTAGGCCAAAAACTCCCTAAACTGATAACTTTGGCAAAGTCTCAGGATACAAAATCAATGTGAAAAAATTGTTAACATTCTTATACACCAGCAACAGTCAAGCCAAGAGCCAAATCAGAAACACAATCCCATTCACAGTTGCCACACACACAAAATAAAATACCTAGGAATACAGCTAACCAGGAAGGTGGAATATTTCTACAAGGAGAACTATAATATACCACTTGAAGAAATAAGAGATGCCATAAACAAATGGAATAACATCCTATGCTCATGGATAGAAAGAATCAATATTGTTAAAATGGCCATACTGCCCAAAGCAATTTAGAGATTCAATGCTATTTCTATTCAAGTAACATTGAAATTCTTTATGAAACTAGAAAAAAACTATTTTAACATCCATATGGAACCAAAAAAGAGCCTAAATAGCCAAGGCAATCCTAAACGAAAAGAATGAAGAAGGCATCATGCTGCCTGACTTAAAACTATACTTCGGGGCTGCAGTAATCAAAACATCATGAGAATGGTTCAAAATTGGACACATAGACTAATGGAACAAAATAGAGAACCTAGAAATAGGGCCACACACCTACCACTTCTAATCTTTGACAAATCTGACAAAAACAAGCAACAGAGAAAGCATTTCCTATTCAATAATTAGTGCTTTGCCTGTTTAGTATGATGTTGGCTGTGGGTTTGTCATAAATAGCTTTTATTATTTTGAGATATGTTCTATCAATACCTAGTTTATTGAGAGTTTTTAACATAAAGGGCTGTAGAATTTTGTTGAAGGCCTTCTCTGCATATATTGAGATAATCGTGTAGTTTTTGTCTTTGGTTCTGTTTATGTGATGGATTACATTTATAGATTTGGATATGCTGAACCAGCCTTGGATCCCTGGGATGAAGCCTACTTGATCATGATAGATAAGCTTTTTGATGTGCTGTTGCATTCAGTTTGCCAGTATTTTATTAAAGATTTTTCATCAGTGTTCATCATGGATATTGGCCTAAAGTTTTCTTTTTTAGTTGTGTCTCTGCCAGGTTTTGGTATCAGGATGATGTTGGTCTCATAAAATGAATTAGGGAGGATTCCCTCTTTTCGTATTGTTTGGAATCATTTCAGAAGGAATGGTACCAGTTCCTCTTTGTACATCTGGTAGAATTAGGCTGTGAACCTGTCTGGGCCTGGACTTTTTTTGGTTGGTAGGCTATTAATTGCTGCCTCAACTTCAGACCCTGTTGTTGGTCTATTGAGGGATTCACTTCTTCCTCATTTAGTCTTCGGAGGGTGTAAGTGTCCAGGAGTTTATCCATTTCTTCCATATTTACCGGTTTATGTGCATAGAGTTGTTTGTAGTAATCTCTGATGGTAGTTTGTATTTCTGTGAAATCAGTGGTGATATCCCCTTTATCATTTTTTACTGTGGCTATATGATTCTGCTCTCCTTTCTTTTTTATTAGTCTGGCTAGCAGTCTATTTTGTTGATCTTTTCAAAAAACCAGCTCCTGAATTTATTGATTTTTTGAGGAGTTTTTTGTGTCTCTATCTCCTTCAGTTCTGCTCTGATATTAGTTATTTCTTGTCTTCTGCTAGCTCTTGAATTTTTTTGATCTTGCTCCTCTAGCTCTTTCAATTTTGACGATAGGGTGTCAATTTTAGATTTTTCCTCGCTTCTCATGTGGGCATTTATTCCTATACATTTACCTGTTGACACTGCTTTAAATGTGTCCCAGAGATTCTGGTACACTGTGTCTTCGTTAGCATTGGTTTCAAAGAACATCTTTATTTCTGCCTTCTTTTCATTGTTTATCCAGTCGTCATTCAGGAGCACGTTGTTCAGTTTTCATGTAATTGTGCAGTTTTGAGTGAGTTTCTTAATTCTGAGTTCTAATTTGATTGCCCTGTGGTCTGAGAGACTGTTTGTTATGATTTCCATTCTTTTGCATTTGCTGAGGAGTGATTTACTTCCAATTATATGATCAATTTTAGGGTAAGTGCAATGTGGTGCTAGAAGAATGTATATTCTGTTGATTTGGGGTGGAGAGTTCTGTAGATGTCTAGCAGGCCTGCTTGGTCCAGATTTGCATTCAAGTCCTGGATATCCTTGTTGATTTTTTGTCTTGTTGATCTGTCTAACATTGACAGTGGAATGTTAAGGTCTCTCACTATTATTTTATGGGAGTAAACAGAGATATAGACCAATGGAACAGAACAGAAGCCTTGGAAGTAACACCACACATCTACAACCATCTAATATTTGACAAATCTGACAAAAATGAGCAATGGAGAAAAGATTCCCTGTTTAATAAATGATGTTGGGAAAACTGGCTAGCTATGTGCAGAAAGCTGAAACTGGACCCCTTCCTTACACTTTACACTAAAATTAACTCCAGATGGATTAAAGATTTAAACATAAGAACTAACACCATAAAAACCCTAGAAGAAAACCCTGGCAATACCATTCAGGACATAGGCATAGGCAAGGACTTCATGACTAAAACATCAAAAGCAATGGCAACAAAAGCCAAAATAGACAAATGAGACCTAATTAAACTTAAGAGTTTCTGCACAGCAAAAGAAACAATCATTAGAGTGAACTAGCAACCAACAGAATGGGAAAAAATTTTTGCAATCTACCCATCTGACAAAGGGCTAATATCCATAATCTACAAAGAACTAAAACAGATTTACAAGAAGAAAACAAACAAACCCATCCAAAAGTGAGTGAAGGATATGAACAGACATTTTTCAAAAGGAGACATTTGTGAGGCCAACAAACATATGAAAAATTGCTCAACATCACTTGTCATTAGAGAAATGCAAATCAAAACCACATTGAGATACCATCTCACGCCCATTAGAATGGCGATCATTAAAAAATCTGGAGACAACAGATGCTGGAGAGGATGTGGAGAAATAGGAATGCTTTTACACTGTTGGTGGGAGTGTAAATTAGTTCAACCATTGTGGAAGACAGTGTGGCGATTCCTCAAGGATCTAGAAATATAAATTCCATTTGACCCAGCAA
>CAUYLG010027647.1:0-31820 GCA_963573385.1 Cacajao melanocephalus | reverse complement strand
ATTGGAAATAAATCACTCCTCAGCAATTGCATAGCATTTCACAGGTTTAAATAAAATATTGGTTGGCTGCTTGTTTGTTATTTTCATCTCTTATTCCTTCCTGTCTCTATTGTTAAACACAATTATTGGCATAATAGAGGTTTTTAATACCCATTTTTAGACTGTATTCTAGCCTGGGCAGTAGAACAAGAATCCTGTTCTCTCTCCCTCTTTTTCTTCCTCTTTCTCTCTCGTACATTCTTTTTTTTTCTTTCTTTCACTCTCACTTTCTTTCCTCTCTTTTCCTTTCTTTCAAAAAAAAAAAAAAGAAAATTACAAAAGAGAGAGGTGTATGCTCTTGAAGAACAGATTTTCCTTATCACGTTAAAACACCCTAATCAGTAAGCTATGTATTTGTTTATGCATGGACACATACTCACACACGTAATCATAGAGACAGGATGAGTACCCAAAGTTATTGTTTTTATTTTCAGTCCATAAATTCACCTACCTGAAGTGAAAAGCTGAAAATTGTGGACAAAGGTAATCCAAAGGTAACCATGTAGCTTTCCTCATTAAAGATTTGTAAATGTTTTTCTCAGTCAACCCCAGAGCCTGACAGTCTCTGACACAGTGCCAAATAGCTCTACTACAAGAAACACAATGAGGAAATATGGTGAGGGAAGGAGAGGTGTCAGAGAGCGATGAGGAAGTGAAAGGAGAAGAGGAAAGAAGGAAGGAAAAAAGAGATGGCCTGGAAATTCCTAGAGGTGATGATATTTATATTTTCAACCCATAAGATGTGTTCAAATGTTTCTTCACTTTCTTTTCTGTATCTCCCAGGTATCGTCATTCCTAAGACTTAACTCAATGTTCCCAAATTCATGATCTGACATCTGAGGCTGTTCTTCCCTGCCCATGGTCAAGGCCACAATACTCTACACAAAGCACCTGCAGCTATTTTTCAATGACTAAGACATTCCCACCAAGCTCCTAAGACATTCCCACCAAGCTCCAACTCCTCATCTTTGATCTAAACCCTTGCATCCTGGTTTAGGGGCACCAGGTTTTATCCGATAACCTCTTCCCCTCATCTACTTAGTCATGTGGCTCTCTCAGAATGACAGTTGTATTAACCTTTTGCCTGGATTTTCGTTGGGCTTCTTATCCCTGTGTCGAGAATCTGGTCTGGAACCCCAGGCCAGCTCTTTTCCAAGCTCTGGAAACCAGTCCCCATCTAATGCTCCAGGTTCTCATTAGTCTGAGCATGCGGCTCCAAGTGCCTATGTTTCTGAGAGCTACTGTTGGCAGGACTGTATCCACTACAAGGTGCTCCGTGGCTTCTGTTACTTCACTTGTGGGACCTTCCTGCCTTCATTTCATCATCAGAAAAATATAAATAATAATAACATCGAGTATACAGGGATGCTCTATTAAACATTAAAATTGCATAGGAAGTGCTTCATAAATTGTAAAGAACTATACAAATACTAGTGATTTTTCAGAGATTTTTCATAGGACAATATCAGACACAGGAGAAAACAAAAATAAACAACAAAAAAACAACTTAGCCCTGTGCTCAGTTACATCTCATACCAAAGCCAGAACCTCTCCTTTTGCCAGTGCTATGACATTATGTAATATTAACCCAGTGGTGTTTGTGGTGAATGACTATTTCTTGTTTAGTTATTTATCTCATCCCCAACAGAAAGTGAGTGTGTGCTTCCCAGTTTTATGTTTCCTCCTGCAGTTTGACAAGTATCCAGAGGGAAGTTTCGAAAGAAAAGGACAAATGCCATGATAAGGGAGACAATGCTGTAAATAACATGGAAATGCCTCCTCCCAGAGAACATCCAAGACACAGGTGGAATTCTCACCATAACTCAGTGGCCGCGGCACGAAGCTCAAAACTGGCTCACAAGGGAGGTGCTGCAATAGGAACATGTGGCCGCAGCGAGGCCCACTGTCCATCACATTAAAATCTGTTGCATGGTCAGTGAGGTTTCCCAGTTTCTTATGTGTTTTCACATAAGTGGGCGGGGGTTTTTTGTTTTGTTTTGTTTTTTTAACATCACAAGGTACTTAAAGCCACTCTTCAGGAAGGCTCGACAGCATCCTGGACCTAATTTTAGGAAAAGAAGAAACTCAAGAGTCCATTATTTCAGAGAGAAAACCCACATCTGAGAGCACTCAGCTCCATCACTGCAGTTATTTCTGAGGTTAAGCCAAATAAAACCTTCAAAAGTGTGAGTAACTGCCCTGAAATTTCTTTTCCTGTCAGGAGCACTAATACTAAATTAGATTTAGGATTGCAGATGCAAGAAATCACTGTGAAAACTTTTCCCTCCTTTTCTTCCTTTGTCCAAGAAATTACTCATTGTGGACACTTAGATTAGCAGCATTGTGTCATTTCTATTACTAGCTCTCCATATTAGTTGAACCATCAAAATGTATAGTCTTTAAAGGCAAGCGTGTAGTTTCCATTGTTCACAGTTAGTTGTCAAAGAGGTAGATGCTAGTGCAATCATAGAATACTTAGCTGACTCATTATTTTTCAAGTGAAATCTTAGTAGGTCTACAGTGTGCATTATGATGTTAGTTCATGCCATGATTTATATGTGAAGAAAATGTTCCATATCTGTAAGACAAGCAATACTTTGTTTTTCAGCATTTCCAGGGAGTAAAGAATATGCATATGAACAAAAAAAAAAAATCCACAACATAAATTCATGGATTCAACAAGCACTGACAGAGGTGAGGCACGAAGAAGTTATAGGTAGCTTGCCCAAGGTCCTATAGTTCGTAAATGGGCAAGCAGAGACTCTAGCCCCGGTTTTTGACCCCCAAGGCTCAGTCTCTGCTACATCCCACTGCTCCCTCCTCAGGGATGTCACAGACTCTAAGGGGAGAAGACAGAAATGCACGTTCATTCAACATTCTTTAATTTGTTCAGTAAATAAAATTTGTTCTATTGCATACCTATCCAAGTGGTAAGCATTACCTGGAATACTAGGGAAAGTGGGATGCTGGCCAAAAAGAGGAGCAAAATGCAAAAAGGCAGGCACACAAAGAAATCACAGGGATGCATTTGAGTAGGTTTCCAACCGCAGGAGACAGGTAAGATACTTCGTGAAGAGTGTGTTGGAAAGTGAGGATGGGCCCCAGGAAGAATTTCACTGCAGTGAAGTAAATGGTGTTTAAGGGTTTATAGAGAAGAAACTACACATTGTGTGGTGTGAATGGGGTGGAGTTAATTTAAACTGTTGGAAAATTCAGATTGGGGCCAGATCCTAGAGAGTGTTAAATGTTTGAAGAAGAAGCTTGTGTTTTGTTTATTAAGCAATGGAAAATCATTGAGGTGTTTAGCTGAGGAGTTATATAGTCAGAGCTATGTTTTAGAAGGATGAATCTAGGAGTGTGTACCTGTATAACTGAATGAGAAGAAAGAGCCTAGGGACCAGAAGAATGCGGCTGTGTCCCAGGTGAGAGATGCAGAACGATGTTCAGGGGGACAGCAAAACTGGCAGAAAAGAAAGCAAGATGGGTTGCCTTGTATGAATAAGGCAAAAAAGAAATCTATGACAATTTATAAGCAAAGTTCTCTAATGAATGACTTTCTCTAGAAATATAACTAAGAATAAATATAAGCATCCAATTTGATGAGTGTATGGCGTCTCCAGCAGCTCAGCAGCCACGCAAAGCATAAAGCTGCATGAATACAGAAAATACCAAATATCCAGGCATCAGGCTCACCTCAGAATTCATCCCTAGCCATGACTCACTCTCAGCCACATAAGTGCCCCACTTCTCTCAGACAGGAGAGAACAATGATCCACTCACTCAATTATAAGTGAGATATGATTGGAGGGTCATGATTGGGGACAGATTATTTCTCAAATCCATGGCATACATATGCCACATCAACCGACTAAAGTAAAGAAGGCCGGGTTCAGGGAAGGGGAGAATACTCACAGAAAGGAAAGAGACAAAGAAAGGACAGTGACATGTGAGCTTTAAGTTTTTCTCCAGTGGGGATGACTGCACTAAATCATCCACACTCCCTCACACTGATATCCTTCTGCCCACATCATGCACTGAGAGGTAAGCAGATTTTATATTCGTTTATTCAGTCATGCATTCAATCATCCCACAAACCTATATGGAATACTACAGTGCCAACATGCTGGGATTTGGTCCCGGTCCTGAGAGGTCACATGGTGGTATCTGCCAGTGTACAGAATTAAGAGTGCAGCCATGAAAAGAGAGTGAGGCTACCTCACTCAAATGGAGATGAATCCTGTGACTGGGCGCTAATAGCCGGAACCAGCCTAGGACTCCCTCCACACTGAGGCTGCAAGACTAACCCTGACAGGCTCGTCTCACTATCCCTTAGGCCTTCACTGACCATTGCATTTCCACCCCAGGGAGAGGAAAGGCGCAGAGGTAAAAAATTAAAGCCCTACTTCTTTTAACAGCAAATTTCTCAAGTGGGCCCAACAGTGGTAGTCAGAGAGTCTGAAGCAATAAAGCAGTCAATAGGGACTCTAACGAACCAACAGCAATTTTGTCCCGAGGAAAAACATTAGCTTACATAATAAAGTTGGGGCAGAATTGTTCTGAGTGGTGTGAGTAGAAATGTTTTGTTGACTGCTGTTGAAATGGGTAACAGACTTTGCATATTATATCACCATGTTTTGTTGTATTTCACATGCAGTGTTTTTCTGCTCTTGACTTTGAGGTGTGAGGGGGAGGCTCTAATCACATGGCCTTGTGCAGATGCTCCATTTGCATTTCTATTAATCCAGGCCCTCCTGGAGATGCTCGAGCAGGGACACAGCATGCTTTGTGTTTGAACTTGTGAGAACCCATACCACCGCTTAATAACTTAATACATATGTATAGCCTCCCTCAGACAGCCCACTAGGAGGCAGAAGCAGGAGGACGTGCTACCAGCTTGCAGACTGCAGGGCTCTACGGAAATGTGTTCTGACAGGAAGGAGCACCTTGCTCGGTAAAGAGTCCCTGTGCCTCAATCCTAGCTAACCAATCCACCTGCCTGGCTGAAGCCTATTTTTTAAGCACCTATCCAAAACGTTAGTTCTTAGTAGTCAGAAATAACCGGATGGGGGTGGCAGGCCCCTTGCCATTCTTAACCTTGTAATAGGGCATGGCTGTCCTTTTGTTTCTGGCATGAATTGGGTGATAGAGAATATTTTAATGCAGGTAACATAAGGAAACAGAACAGTGTTGTGTTGAAAGCATTGGATTTAGAATCCGGTAAACATTGTTTTGAACCTCCTATCAGTTGGGAGACCTTAGCAGATAACTTATTCTGAGTCTTGGCTTTCTCATCCAACTAATAGGGATAACATCTGTCTTGCAAGGTTGCCATGGGAATGTTAAAAAAAAAAAAAGTACAGGTGGAGCACCTGTTGGTCCCAGTCCTGAGAGGTCACATATCTGCCAGTGTACAGAATTAAGAGTACAGCCACAAAACGTGAGGCTACCTGACTCAGGCGGAGATGAATCCTGTGACTGGGCCCTAATAGCCCAAATTACAATTTAATAAATTGTAGCTATTGGGCCGGGCACAGTGGCTCACGCCTGTAATCCAGGCACTTTGGAAGGCCAAGGCGTGTGGATCACAAGATCAAGAGATCAAGACCATCTTGGCCAACATGGTAAAACCCCGTGTCTACTAAAATACAAAAATTAGCTGGGCACGGTGGTGCATGCCTGTATTCCCAGCTATTCGGGAGGCTGAGGCAAGAGAATCCTTTGAACCTGGGAGGCTGAGATTGCAGTGAGCTGAGATTGTACCATGGCACTCCAGCCTGGGTGACAGAGTGAGACTCCATCTCAAAAAATAAAAATTGTAGCTATTAATATTATGACATCATTTGTTGCATTGCATAGCTTCCTACTGTTGCCAGTTGATTCATTTATGGACTGTTTTGTAGGGTAAATAAAAGAAGGGCAGGATGGGGAAAATAAATGAATGGTGGTGTTTAGGCCTTTGGCCCTATCAGTGTGACCCAAGAACCAAATAGATTCTGAGAAAACTCTGCTCTGAAAATGTTGTGAAGAAAATATACATCATCATTTTTAAGTGGGCTTAGGGTTTCCTTCTGCCTATTTAATTTTATGTTGGGAAAATCTATGAAATTGGCAAACATGAATGAAAACCACTCAAAGTTCTTCTAAGAATGCTCCAAAGGAAGCCCAGCAGAGCGGCCTCCATGGCAATGCTCATTTCCACTAAATATCACAAGAACTACTTTCAACTAAGGAGAGCACATTGCATTCTAGGAAGAAATCTCACCACCTGTTAAGATTCCTGAGATTATATGAATAATAATGTTCCTTTCTTTGCCTTTCTTTGTTTTTTCCCTTAAATGAACTGGAGATATATTTGAGAAGTCAGAATTACAGATTCTTTTCTTTATCAATTTTGTTCAAGTTTTTATGTCATATTTTTAGGCACATTATGTACATTTATTTTATAAATAGCCAATAAGCAGAATGATGAATGGTAAAGGTAACAGTCTAACTGTGCAAACCAGCTCCTACGAAGGGCCCTTCAGTGAATGCCTGAAAGGTGGCAGAAAATAATTTAAACAAAATTAAATAGATACCATCTGGCACTTCTCCAGGCAATCCTCAACTACATGAACATGACTAATATTAGGAGGAATGAGTAGGGCCAAAAGAAATTTTTTAAATTCTAAAAATTTTTTTAAAATTTAATTTCATAATGTAAAAAATCTATCTGCAAGGATTATTGTGTTTATCTTATGATTCTACACAAGACCTCATATATACTGAATGTTGAAGAACTACGAAAAGGGCATTAATCTATTGCAAAAGTGTAATTTCTTAGAATCAGTTCGAAACACAGTGAAAGCCTTTGAAAGCAAGTAGTTACTTCAGGGCCACAATCAACTGTGTCAAATGATCAACGGAGGCAACCAATGGCAGAACTCCTCCGCCGCCAGCATCATTACGCCAGCTTGTTTAGGTGCCTCCATGCGCCTTCTCGTTTCATCTGCATTACTCCTTCCACAACCCCTATCCAGCCAGATGGTGGCTCCTAACCCAGCTCCACACCTTGGCTTGTGCCAGCCTCTACTTTATTCACACAAACTCTCATTTTAGTCACTCACCTCCTCAGATGTCTGTGAAAATCTTCATGCCATCCAATAAGTAAATAAGTTTATTTCTTACCCCAACACTCAATCATACAAGGAATAAGAGAAGTCGGTAATAAAGAATTCTACGTTTATAACCAGTTGTATCCAAAAGTCTGAGATTTGATGATCCTTTTCTGAATTATTTCTATTCTGATTTCCTGGAGGTCAGCACCTTTGGGTTGATAAAAATGAATGCCCTTTGGGCAATATTCCCAGAATCTGTTAGTCTCCAGAAGCTTCTATTTTTACCCTATTCTCTAGCATCATTTTCTCTGCCAAAAGAACTTGGCTCATGGGGCAGTGACTGTACCTACATAGCTTCTTTCCTAGATTAAGTTCAAGAACACTAAGACAAAAACACAGCACTCAACTTTGGGAATTGCAACCAAAGAACACATAAGCTATAGAGTCAGGATTCAATTTCTGCCTGGATTCAATTTCCAGCTCTGCCATTTACTAGCTACTTAACATTGAGCAAGTCATTTGCTATCTTTATAACTCAGTGTCTTTATTCATAAAATAGGGAGAGTAATAGCAGCTACCCCTAGGGTTTTTTAGTATGAAAGGAGTTAACGTATGTAAAATTCTTGGAATAGTAACTATTCCATTTTCTATCATCATCATCACTATTATTATTTTACAGACATATATGATTCATCCTTTTTCCCCATCTTTGAAACCACTTTTTGGTGTACCACCTAAGTTTATTTCATGTTTTCTTTGTACAAATCTAGAGCCATTTATTGTTACAATATTTATTCTTCATGTAGGCCTCATGTCAAATCCTTAAATTTCTTAATATTAAGGCAGCAGTTCAATTTCTGAAGTTGTTCTGAAATGTCCCAATCTCTCCCTGTGACCTTTACCTTCACACATACATCGAATTACTGGTGGTCCTTATTACATACCAGCAAGGATGAGTGCTTGTCTGCTGTTTTCTTAGTCAAAACATTTGGTTAACTCTGGGTAAATAGAGCTCTGTGACTAAAAGCTGCCAATTAACCAGATTCTAGCTTTAATGCTTTACTTGTGGAGTGTGCGGAGGACAGATCTACGTGTATCTTAATTCCATGGTAGGACCCAGGATAGGAGCTAGCTGGTAACGAGGAACCCAGCATGGAAATGTCAGAGGATAAGACAAAGCTGAACAGGACAGAAGATAAACAGAGAATAGAAAAGCAGAATGAGGCTGAAGTTCAAAGTAGGTAGTTCGTAAGACAAAGCCACTGGGTCCAGGACAACTGGACATTTAGGATCAACTGGACATTTTAGATAGACTGTGTTCCATCTTTCCTCTCAGCCATGCTTTGGGAAACTTAAATTATGTCTTGAATTTCTGATCCAATCCCAACGAATCAAAAATGTGTTAAAAAGAATGGAAGGAACGAAAGGAGAGAAGAAAGAAGAGAGGGAGGAAGGGAAATATTCTAGTACATATCCTAAGGTTGGTTCAATTTTATTCTAATCTGTTATTCTTTCTACATATATAATTCATTGTGAAAATAAAATTCATTATAATAATGACAGTACAGAATCAAAACAAAATCTTCAGGAAATGAAAATGTAATGAATGATGGTATAACAATGAAAATGTGTTTATCATACCCTAATAAGGCAGGAAATGACCTAAAATGTTTCAGCCATTAAGTTGAAACGGAAAGGTTTCCTAACTAAATCTAAAAACTAAACAAAACAAAACAAATTTCCCTAATTATAATAGAGATGGCAAACAAGGCTCCTCTCACATAACAACTGCAATCTATTGGTAGGAACTGCCTGGACTACTGTATTGAGAATTCTGAAGCTAATGTAGGTTGAGCAGGAAAGAGTGCCGTGAACAATCAGTTACATCTGCCATGGTTATGGCATGCATTCTTTTGCTTTAACCATTCTGGGCTGTGAGGATGACATTCTCTAAGAATTCTAGTTAAAATCAAGACTTTGCTGTATAAGTTACCACTAAATGTTAAATAAATAGTTAATATGCACTATTTGTCCGAGGAACTAAATAATTTTCAATGAAAAGTAAAGTTCCAGAAAATTCCTTTACAATGGAGCTGCATCCACAATTGCATGATGTGTTTTTCATAATTTAACTTTTTCTTGATTTCACTATATTTTAAACACTTGCTCAGACTTCATGAGCATTAAGATGTCTGTGAATATAATCAAATAACCACAACCACCACATACAGATATTCCACCAACTCTATCAACAACCACAGGCCAGGCGCGGTAGCTCAAACCTGCATCCCAGCACTTTGGGAGGTCGAAGCAGGTGGCTTACCTGAGGTCAGGAGTTCAATACCAGCCTGGCCAACATGGCGAAACCCCATCTCTACTAAAAATACAAAAGTTAGCCATGCATAGTGGTGGGAGCCTGTAATCACAGCTACTCGGGAGGCTGAGGCAGGAGAATCGCTTGAACCCAGGAGGCAGAGATTGTAGTGAGGCAAGATCACACCATTGCACTCCAGCCTGGGGACAGAGCAAACCTCTATTTCAAAAAAGAAAGAAAGAAACAAACAAACAAACAAAAACAACCACAAAGTCGAAGTCATAGCAGCCTCACTTTCTTGATAATATTTTCCAAAGGAGTTTGCAAGGTCCTAAAAATTTAAATGCTGGGATCCCCAATTATTCTACCTTGCTCATGGGTATCTAATTCTGCAACTCAGAAATAAGTCATTTTATCATTTAGATTAGTAGCCTTTAGGTTTTTGACTTTCTGTGCATTCTTAAGTGTCTTTTCAGTTTGGTTTCTTTTTAATTAGGAGAAGCAGCCTTGTATTTTAAGAATGTCACTGTTTAAAACAATGTGAATTTTACATAACACATTTGCCTGGAAGCATCTGCAATGAACTCAGTTTTATAAACCAAAACAAATATGAATTTAAAACCAACCATTAGGTTCTATAGCCAAAATTATGTTATTCTTGACCCTGTTGGTATAAAAATTAAAATTCCCTTGTTCAAGAATGGCCCCTCCAATAATACATGATTTTCATAAATCTATTTCTGGGAAGTTCAAAAGGAGCAAACACAAAATTTGCAGAAAAGCACCAAACTAGCAATTAAAGTCTCTAATGTAATACCTAAACTGCAATGCTCCATTCCAACAGATTAAATATTACGCCTTTCAAACAATTTATTCAATTCCATAGAACAGAAAGGGCAGCAGAGGGAAAGTGCAAACTTCGACATTACTTGCTGAGTTTAGTGTTGCTTACAGTTTTCGTCTTTACTCTCAATCCTGTTACAAATAATGCAAACCTGTTTTTATTAATTTACATTAAGTTCATTTAACACTGATGAAACAGACCAGAAATGTATAATGAGGAACATTTAACAAGCTCCCGCATTAGGGCTAATCATGCTCTGTTTACGAGAGCTTATTTCATTCTTGGAAAATATCCTGGTAGAAAGCTCCATCCTTATTTAGCAAGTAAAAAGGAGAGAGCCACTAGCTACTGATAACAAAGAAATGAACAAGCTTAATAATCTCCAATTTGGTTTTCCACTCCACTTAATGATGGAGGCAATGGGAGCTCTGCGGCCAGAGTATATGAAGAAGCATCCACAAGTACTGAAAATTTAATTAAAAGTCAGAAAGCCACTGCAATGAAGACTCAGCAGAAAGCCATTTATTTTTAAAATCTAATATATTCTTCATGACTAAAGGCTAAAGCACATGCTGACTTACACATTTAGCTGTAACTGATTTAAGCTACTTGATGATTTTTTTCTTTTACTTTTTTTTTTTTTTTTTTTGCTCACAGGGTGGTGCTCAATTTGCAATGAAGTAAATTGGCAGAATTTAATTTGGTGGATTTTTTTAACTCTGTAAAAAGAATCCTCATTAAAGCCACATGATCAGCTGTATACTTTTTCCATCATTAACTGGGCTAACTGCAGGTAAAAGAGATACAATTACGGATTTATATAAATCCTATCGTCAATTTATAACTGAAAGACTGGTGAGTTACCTCATTTTAAATAGGGTATTTTTTCCTCTTAACCTTTCTTTGTTTTAATGAGGATTCAGTCTGTCATTGTCTGAGAAGTCTGCTGGCAGGAAAGTTTCTCAGAAATTGTAAGGAATAAAAAGTAGGAATGGGAGAAGATACTTGTCTAAGTTTCAAATTTGCTGGAAGACTCAACATCTGAAATTCATCCCCAGAGCAGTGTATTTATTGTCTATCAGCTGCCACACTGGCGTACAGAAAGCCAAAACAGTGAGAGCGCTTAAGGCCTTGAGAAGAAAGGGAGTAGAGAGCATACCCCTAGGCATGGTGAAGTTGCGAGACACATCACTGGACACAATTGTGCCTTCCAAATGACCTTGGTATGGATATATTTTGCCTAGTTATTTACCTTGCCTTGTACAAAAAGGGGAGGGGGTGCTTTGAAGCAGCTGGGAGATCAGCGCAGAGTGGCACACTTATTCTGAGGCCTCATAGTGAGACTCCAGAAAGCAACACTTCCCACCACCCCAAGAGATGTTACTGGACCTCTCCACTCCAGCCGAGAGCTTAACACCTTGTTGGTGTTGCTGTTAAAACCTACATTCCATTTGGGTGAACTTCATTCTGTGGAACTCAGTCACCGCCTTCGCACTCCTCTATCTGAGATCAGTTTTGGGGCCTTCTGAAGTCCAAAGCATTCTTGGCCTTTTTCTCTCTCCTGCTCTCCAGTCTAGACTGAATAGCAAACAAAATCCCCCAGGTAACTAATACTAACCCACTACCACTGATTAAATTAGGGTGACCTCCTGGGGCTGGTCATCTCATTTTACCTCTAATACTCCTTGCAGAAGAGGCAAAAAAAAAAAAAAAAAAATAAGTGAGAATGTTCTCATAGAGGCAGCACAGATCTCCAGTCTTTGCCCTGTCACGCAGAAACAAGATTATAGTAGCTGCTGATTATGTTTATGGGTCAATGGAAATACATTGCATGTTTTAAAGGATAAGATTGGGTCTAATACTTCTAGACCTTCCCTTTTTCTAATACCTTCAGTAGTTCTGTTTCCATATTTAGCTATTAGCCCAGGAAAGACAGAAAACCAGACACTATCATTAGCTCCCACTTTTTCTGGAACATTTAAATGTGAACATTTAGTAATTGTTTTTGCATATGGTTCATTTGTTTTACTGCATGTCCTTGAGGCTAAGGCTTATGAATTTATGATGTGTAGGTATATAACTGACCCAAAAAACTAGTCTCCTTCTGCAGAAAGAATCATGTTTGATTCCTTTTCCATTTTAATTTCCAAATCATCTAAATCCTACTAATATCTGGAATCAATAGCCTTCTTCCATAACTTCCAGAACTTTCTGGATACCAATCCCTGGGAGGACTGAAAGCCAAATCATTTCTCTCATTATATGATGGACCCAATTTCCCTTACCAAAAAGCAAACCCCATGGGATCTAACAATTTAGGCTTTTATATAATACTGATCATATTCAAAGAGTCTCCAATACCTGTATGACCTACATGGGTATGCCTAAACCAGACAAAATATCTCTGTGCTGTGACCTTGTCTTCAGGCCAGGGAAACGTTTTTTGAGCTTTTCACAAAGCAACATGGAACTTCTGGTAGTTGGTGTCCAGAATGAAGTACAATAGTCTACTCCTAACTACTTATAAAGCATTTGAAAAAAAACCACAAGGAGGTAACTGAGGGACTCAAAGAGAGCCTTCAATACCTACTGACCCAGCAGTACCCTTGGTAACCGACATTAATGAACTTCATCCTGACCTCACCACATTCTGTATAAAAATCCTGATAACATGAGATTCACCTTCATAAAAGCTACCAAAACAGTCTTCAAGGAGGCTAAGCATCTATGACAAATGAGAACCAGGGCTCTTTGAATTTTAAGTTCCTTTTCCTTCCCATTCCAGTTTCACTACCATACTGCCATCTACACTTCTTCCAAATGCTTTGTTCTATTCTACCTAGTTACAGTATTTCCTAACTCCTGCTTCCTAACCCTCTGTCTCTCCAGTAGATAACGGTCTAATAGAGCCTCAGGGAGCTACCTACGACATTTATTCTAGCTTATAGTGGCCAGAGAACACATAAAGTATTCTAGCCAACAACACAGTCTGGAAGGAATCCAATCTCATGAGCAATTTGGTAGGATACCTCAGACAGTCTTATCAGCTTGTTCCCCATCACCCACAACATGAACTCAATGACCTGCTGCTGACACTGTGCCCATCACTCAGGATCTTTGTTTCATCTGTTGTTCTTCTGCCTGATTAAATATGAATTGACCTTAGCCCATAAAATCAGCTCTATTCATCTAGGTATCATAATGGTCCTAGCACCCAAAAGTGACACAAAGACTAAATTTGTATTTTACGTAGCTCACTCTGACTGCAGAACACACATGAAAGCAATGACATAGGAATGACTTATCGAAAATGAAAGGCTCAGCATGAGTGAGAAAAGGAGCTGGAAGTGGGGGAGGAACATACGCTCCCCATGTTGCTGGACTATCAGTGCTTGCTAGGATAGTCTCGCTTTTCCTAGCATTAGTAATCCTGCCCAACTTCTCTTTCTGGTCATGGTTTTTCTTTGTTTTTGTTTTATGCCTTAATGAATGTTTTGCACTTTCTACCCCAGAAAAAATGAAGAGAACCTTAATATGGACAGTTCTATCATGCTTCTGACCTTGCCAAAGAAAATAAAATGTTTTCTTTGATGGATTGGAAGTCATAGAAACCCAGTAACTCACTATTCTTATGGGATCCAAATGAAAAAGCAAAGTTGAAAGACTTTCACAATAATATATATGAGGCTGAATGAGTATCTTAAGTGATGTACTAATGAGAAGAATGAGGAGGAGAGAATAAATTCAAGAACTATTTAAGTGATAAACTGGCAGAACTTGGTGACTGTTAAGTGGTCGCTTTCTAGCTTGACATCTTGATAAATGGTGGTAGCACCAATTGCAATAAATAATACAAGATGAAAAGGGAGAAGAGAAAGGTGAAGTTGGGGCACATTCAATTTGAGATGCGTATGGAAAAATTAAATGAAAATATCCAGCAGTAAGTTGAATATGGGGACCAAAGAGGTCTAAATTGGAAATGCAGATTTGGACATCAACAACAAGGATGATAATTAAAATCATTAACTGGTTCCAATCTCAAACCAAAGCACATTGTAGGCTTACAACACAGAGCGAAATGTGTGTGCACCTGTGTAGGGGTGTGTGTGTGTGTGTGCGCGCAAGCGCAAGCATGTGAACAGCTATGCATAAGGATTATATGAGAATGGAGAAAGGTAGTAAAGTATATATACCATACTGTACATATAGGTTACAGGACTCAGACAGAAAAGGAGGGAATGGGAAAAAGGGAGAAAGGAAAGAGGGTAAGACAAAGAAAGAAAAAAATCAATGTGTAAAAAGAATTTCTATTAATGATTCCATTTATGTAAATGTGTGTATGTGTGTGTTCACACATACAGACACTAATAAAAAAATGAAAAAGGGTAGCATTAGATCTATGTCTCTTCTCTGATTTCCCAGGATATATACTCAAGTGAAAAAAAGCAAAGATTAATGTGCAATAGTATGCTCCTATTTTGATACAATTATTTTTAAATTATGCATGAGAATATATTTTTGTATATGTACCTACAAAAAAGGTGCAAAGTGTGGAAGGTCCTCACTAGTCAACTAATACTGAATCCTTTAAAAGCATGGGATTGGAAATAGAAGAAGCAGCAAAAATTAGTGTTCTCTTATACATTTTTATATTGTTTCACTCATAACAACTAGGTTGAATTACTTTGTAACTTATAAAACATCCAATAAAAAATTTAAAAATCAGAGCAGTGGTTGCTTGAATTCAAATTCAGTTGCAGCAGGCAGTCCCTCATCAGAAAGTCCACCACATCTCTCTTGACTGCCCTATCACTCACTGCTGAGCCAGAGGCTATGGTCTATTAATGCATCATCAGGCTACTATTTTTTGAACTCCTACTCACTATTATCCTGCTACGTTTTATCCCTTTACTGTTTATGAATCTTTTTCTCTTCCTAAATCTTTAAATGCAGGACATTTCATATAACAATTCTCATATACTTTTGACATCTTAAATTTTCACTCTCCTTGGAATTTTTCAATTCATATGAGAAAGGTCAGGCATTCCTGTATAATTCTTTGAAGAATAAATAAGTTAATTATCTGAAAACATGAACTTTTGTGAAATTAATCACATCCTTTTCATCAGTGTAACTAAAATGTTTTCAAATTCCATGTGACGTGGTATTATATTTTTCAATCTGTAGTTTGGATTACAGAAATGGATAGCTAAAAATTTAAGGACCATTTGACTGTACTTTCATGAAAAATTAGAAATTAAAGAATATTCCTTAGAGATTTCCAGGATCAAGTACTCCAAAGAAAATACCATCTAAATAGTTGGAGAATATTGCCACAGAGGACAACACATCTATATATACCATGGCAACCGGCTTGGACTGAGGTCAAAAGCAATATTAACAAATGACTTAGATTCCATGGTAAAGACAGATATATATTCTACCTGAATGCTTCATGTTTTTCTCTTCTGCAATGAGTGACATCATATTTTGCACTTATTACAATAGAAACAATTAAGTCAAGCTAAAAGTATCTTTAATTAGGAACAAAACCAAAGCTTTTAGATTTTACACAGCATTCTAAAAAGTCACCAAGAATCAGGGCACCCTTCTACGATCTCAAAAGGCTTTAACTCTGTGGAATATCGGCTCAGTTCAAGAAAGTTTTAATGTTCTGGTTTTGTTCCAGCTCAGGAGATTGAGAAAACATAGAGGTTAGGCTCCAGTTTTCCCTGGTCCATTGCTGAAAAAACAAAATACATTGTTTTGGTTCATGGTTTGATAAAATACACTGACTGGGTTCAAAATGAAGTCCAGAAGAGGTAGAAGTGTTTCATACTTTGGTGTAACTGAAAAAAAAATACAGGTAATTACTCAAAATCTAGTTTTTCAAATACATTTTTCTACTGAGCAACATGGTTAGTATTTTTGTCCTAATCAAACAGGGTAGTTGGTGTACTTTCCCAAATAGAGAACAACTTCACTGCCACCAACTGTATCATTTTACTAGAGAAGATATGAGTAGAACACAAAGGATGACGCTGAGGTACATGACCTCTTCTGCCTGTGAGGCACCTCAGCGTACGGCTTGGTGGATGGTCTTGCTGGGGAAAGTAGACTTTGGATAGGCAGGTCAAGGCAATGTGGAAGATGGGAGATAATCAGTCAGAATGGCTCCTGTCATACAACTGGGAGAGTTCAGAACTCCATGCCGGTTCAAAGTTGTACTGCTCCTTGGAGCTAGTTTCATAAATAAGAAGGTATAATCTGTAACCATTCAAGTATGCAGAAATTTTTGTTGATATGTGTCCTAAAACTGTAGGACATTTTTCCTTTATTAACATGCCTGCCTTGTAAGTTAATACATTAATCCTGCCTTGATCACCACTCAGCTCTAAATAGCCAGAGTTACAGAAATCTACATCATACTTCTAATTATTGAGTGTTAGATTTTTTTTTCTTCTCCTCTGGTTTTAATTGTGCAGAAGTAAAGCCAATATAAGCAATGTAAAAATCAAGTCTTGCTAGTTAAATGTAAGAACACAGAGCAAACTGAGAAAGGTTACACCTCTTTAAAGATGCAAATTGATAATGGAGCTCAATATCAAAACAGCAGAGTGCTGTTAATTTTTTAAAAGGTGCAAATTGCTAATCTTACTTAAGGCTTTTCTAAAATTGCTCATTAAGAGTACTAGCACAAAAAAATTAAACAAAATAAACTCTTAAAAATAGAGGCCAAAGAGCTAAATATGAGCTGCACTATAATCTTTTGCTTCATTTTGGATTTCAGGGAGGGTTGCTAACGTTTGGAGACCTTATATTTACCCCTGGGTTGGTCCAGAAGTTCCCACATTTGGTTTTTCAGTTATCTATTGCCACAATAGTTCTGCGTAACAACCCAAAATACCCAGTAGTATACAACAATTAGCATATATGTAATTCACAAGTTTGAGGATTCAGCTGATCTTGGTTAGCCTTGGCTGATCTTTCCTGGCCTTACTCATGTATCTGCAGTTAGCTGTGGATTGACTAAGAGGCTCTGCTGATCTTAGCTGGACTTGCTGACATGTCTGGGGTCAGCTATTCATTGACTGATTTGCTGACTGAGGTGATAAGGCAATGGGATGCTACTCCATTTTTTTAACCTCTAGCAGGCTAGCCTACACATAGTCTCATGGCCATGACAGAGAAGAAACAGTTGAAGCAGAGACATGTAAGCATTTTTTCCAACTATCTGCAAGTATCACATGCACATAGATTAATATTTGTTTTGTATTCACCCTACGAAAGTGGAATAGACCCTCTGACCCCAATTAGTAGGTTGGATGTCTAGACTAATAATACTTTACAAACCAAGAGCATTTGAAAAAAGGGTTATGACTCACACAGGGGACTTCTAGGGGCAGCAGGATAGACACAAGACAATCTGGAATGACAAGAGAGTGACTTGAGCCTTTACTAGTGACCAGGGGGTGGGGACGGGGAAGGGATTGCCATTTGCGTGAGGGTTTTCAAACTTCTCTATGATGCAAAGAAGCCAGGGGGTGTATATGTGTTTTTTTGTCTGCAGTACCAGATATATGGTGGCGGGAAAGAGAAGGGTGGAAGTGGCTAGGCACAGTGGCTTATGCCTGTAATCCCAGCACTTTGGGAGGCCAAGGTGGGTGGATCACCTAAGGTCAGGAGTTCGAAACCAGCCTAACTAACAAGGTGAAACCTTATCGCTACTAAAAATACAAAATTTGCCTGGTGTGGTGGCAGGGCCTATAATCCCAGATACTTGGGAGGCTGAGGCAGAAAAATCGCTTGAACTCAGGAGGCAGAGGTTGCAGTGAGCTGAGATTGTGCCATGGCACTCCAGCCTGGGCAACAAGAGTAACACTAAGTCTCAAAAAAAAAAAAAAAAAAAAAAAACAGTCTAACATTAAAACTGGAGTCAGACTGTTTATTACAACATTCCATTGGCCAAAGAAAGTCATGTGGCCAAACTCAGACTCAAAGGACAGAGAAATCAACTCTAGTGAAAGAAATTACAAAGTAATATGCCAAAGGTGTGTGGAAACAAGAAGGGTATAGAATTGAGAAAATTAATGCAATCCATCTAACACCTAATGAAGATAGATTCTCAGGACCAAGGTATTGTTGTCTCCAGAAAATGTTTTGTATTTGTATGGTGAAACAATGGGTTATATGCCCAAGACATTGAAGATACCTAGGGAGAAATGATGAATCCAGAGTTAATGAGTTTATGTGACCCTCCAAAAAAGAAAAAGGAACACCAAACCTAAAAATCTTCTACTGAATCTGACATGTTGAGGATGAGCAGGTGGGGATCTAAGAGTGCAGGGTGAGTGCTGCTAGATCCCAAATTCGATGTCTCTTATTTCTCAAGCTATGACATTAGGTCCTGCCAATTCAGTGTAATTACCCCATAGTGAATCCTCCTGAGAAAGAAGAATCCTAACCTGGTCTTAAGTCTCCACAACATTTATTACAGTTTAACTTCTCCTTCCTCTACCCCATTATTTGAACTTGAGAAATACATCTCAATTTCAATATTGGTCTATGTAAAATACAGCAAGAAGAGAAAGCCTGCTGACCTCCAGTTTCCCATTCACATTCCTCTCCCCAACACATATAATAATTTAATATAAAGACACTATAAGTACTCTTTATGTTATTCACCATTCAGTTATTCCTCCCTCCATCTTCCCAACATGTACAAGACACCTAGTCTGTAAGAAGAGTAAAGATCTCACTACTTCCCCTTCAACAGCAATACCCCATGCACACCATGGCATGCTGTGCCCACCCTCTGCCTCCTTCAGAAGCTGAGAGTGGAACTGCTGATTCCTCAGAATGAGCAGTGCTGCACAGACAAGTCAGCCAAACCCAGCAAAGTTAAGGAAACAGAATCTTATCGCCAAAATTAAGAACAATGTATCTGAGTAGCAAGCTAGAAACTTCAAATTTTAGATTCCTTAGCAAAAGATTCCGCTAGAAAAAGACAAGAATTCCATGAACAGAAAGGGATAATAACTCTTAAGGGAATTTGAAATCCTCAGGAGAAAATATACCTATGAAAGCAAATTTATTTCAAAAGCCCACTCTCTTTCACCCCTCGTATCCAATCAATCACGTGTTCTTTCCACTTGACCTCTACAATATCCATTAAATCCATCCACTTTTATCTGTCTCCTCAACCTGCAGATAACCTAGATACTTATGTGCCTTCTGTCCGTGGCTCACCAACATTTTCAGAAGGAATAACCAGCCCCATTACACAGACTATAAGACTTTCCATTAAACTGTCTCTTTCCCACCTCTTCAGTCTCATCTTTTTTGAGTACATACCCTGCGTCTCCCATATGCATTTTTTGGGCCCACCACATTTATTAAAGGCTTCAATCTTTTGTAAATTGCCTCTGCCTAGAATCCCCTTTAGTGACGCAAACAACCTCCACCTGATAATCTCCAAACTATTCACTGCCCAGTCCAAAAGCCTCATGCACTGTTAATTCTTTCCTACATCTTCACAGTTAATCATTTCAGCCCTCTGCATGCTCAGCACCTAGGTAGGTAAATATTATTGGTCTGGTTTTTAAGAGGAAACAACTCTTAGAACTAGGAAGATTAGGTGCCTGAACAGGATCTCACAATGAGTACATTTCTCCAAAAGAGAACAGCATAGATTGTATTGCACAGAGACAGAGTTATGTGAAGAAGAGAAAGACTTACACAAACCTCTCATGGAAGAAGAAAAGGGAAATATAAAAGAGCAGAGGGCAGAGAAGGCATGTAAAAATTTATTGATAGGTTCCTGTAAAATGTCCAGGGGGCTTTAACCATACCACCCTGTGTCCAACAATTTATGCCCTAGAATGACCAAGAATCAAGACCATGAACGAGAAAGAGAGCTCCAACGGGGCAGCAAACCACAAGTTCATTCAGTTCCTTGATTTAGGAGTAGGGCCAGAGATAGAGAACCCAAAAGAGAGATCTGGCAGGCTGGGGAATGCAACACAAGTAGCAAGTTGAGGAAACATCCAACAGCTTGTCCCTTTCTTGACTCCAAGCGTCCTGCAAGTTACGTCCTTATACACATGGGAGGCCCTTCCAGCAGCATCACTGAAACTGCTTGTGACATTTGAATCTCCTGGGCTTCCACTGCACTTCTCAAATAGCTATTATCTCTGGATTGCAATCACTGGTCTACAGGCAGTCTCACGCACTGGCCTATGCACTCCTTGAGGTCAGGGCTTGTGTCTTCCTCGTCTCCTCATACGCAACACCCATCAAGATGCTCAGCATGTAGTAAGTGATAAGTAAACTAAGTGAAAGAATAGATGAATAAATAAACAAGAAAATTATAAATGCTGCTTAATCTTTGAGCCACGTCTGCTGAGGGTTTGACAGCTCTCCGGGTACCTACTTACAATTCAAAACATTCACCACTAGATGGCACTATTTTAATGAGGCAGTAAAGCCCTTACTCTGGCATCCTTACTATCAAATACAGGTATGTGCTTTAATCAGAGTATTAAGTTACTACCAAGGTGGAATCTTCTAACCCTGTAATTTCTTACATTTCCATAATACTCTAATTTTTTTACTTGTCAAAAGGAAAATACTTTCCAATAATTTTTCTAAATTCTCACTTTCCCCCATGCCACTGGTATGGCCACATAGATAGATCACTATTAGGAAGTTGAATTCTTCCAAGACCTCCTCCACAAACCTAGAGAACCTCCCTGGTTAGGACTGACTATTGTTGTAGGTGTTTCAGCCTCACATATCAGGGCTTTAAAATCACATCCCTGTGGAAAGAGTCAGATCTAGACAAAAACCACATAAGCAGCCACGCAGCCCGTGGCATTTGTAAAGTCTCAAAGTTGAGACTCCTAGGCCATTGTCACCACGGCTAGTCAGAACAAGATTTAGCAGCAGTAACAGGCAGTCAGGCACTGGGTGAATCCCTACACATTGTCAGCAGGTTCCGGGAGACAGGACCCAAAATATGCCTCTGACAAAAGTGGGATGGAAAGTAGCAGGGAAAGACAAGGGCAATTTTCCAAGGCTTCTTGCCCTGCATCAGTAATGGTTATCCCCCAGTGCAAGCCATCAAGTCCCCTCATTTGAGCTCAAAAAAGCTATTTTCCTCATGAAGAGACAAAATAAACCAATTCGTGATTTTGCCTCATCTCTGTATGCCAATAAGGTAATTACTGTAACATGTATACCTGTTACATTGGTTTCATTCCTTTTCAAATAAACTTGGTATTGAGAAGTCATGTCTTTTCATTTTCAATAGCTTCCTCTGAAAGGTCGGAAGGGGCGTGCTGATCTTTGCATTCTCAGAACACCCTCCTCCTGCAGCTGTATGCAGGTTCCAGCTTGTCACACCCAAGCCACTCCTTCTGTTCCTTCTGCACGCTGCTACTTGCCTGACACTGTTGAGCACATACTGCCTCACTCAGGAATTCTGGGAGAGCAAAGATCTTGCCTTTCATATCTTTTTAAATCCCTTTTTATTGCCAAGCACAAAGCCCTGTTGAATAAGTGTAAGAAAGAGAATAAAATCGCCTAAGTTTGGGGCTACTCTAGAACTCAGCAATTAACTCATCTTCATCATAGGTTATAGCGCAGCTGCACATCTTAACTGGCACTCAAGTCTGCGTCATCCAAACCTCATATGTTTAGATCCAAATGCATCATGTCCTCCTTCTCTCCCCTTTCCCCTAGACCTGCTCCTCCCCGTGACTTTTTCCTCTCTCTTAATGGCACTATGGCTCTGCCAGGCACCCAAGCTCAAAACCACAGAGTAATGTTTACCTCTTTTCCCTTCCTTGCCCCGTCCTTGCTTTCACCTCCTCTCCCCCTTTGTATCTCCACAGCTGTGTTCAGGCCCTCAGTCTCTCCTGCCTTAGAATTTGTCTCTGCTATAGGATAAGATTTTTGAAGATGGAGAGCCTTTATTTACTGACTTTCACATTGTCCTTAGGGCCTTTCATGATAGGAGTACTCAGTTTATTAATTCATTTACTTGAGAATGTATTAGATGCTGGCCATAAAACAATGAATAAGATGGGAGACATACATATGCACAGAGAGACTATAATGAATATCAGGAAAATTTAAGTAAAAATGAAGATTGAGCTTGAACCCATCCCTAAAGCTTCTCAGAGTATCTCTTATTTGGAAAAAAAACTTGTTTTCTTCTATTATAAGATGTGCAATATTCCATGGAGTAGGACATGAATTACTTTCACTCAACTATAAAACCAGTGAAAAGAAAATGAAATTGTCCAGATTTGGGCACAGAAGAGACAATTTAGAAGAATGACACTTTAGTATTGAACTATTTTTAGAGTTGAGCGATACCCTATGCTCTGAACCTCCCCTAGCCTCCCGCCCAAATAAGAGACTTGCAAATCTGATTTATATTTTTTAGAAAAGATGATAAAGGATTGTTGCACAGCGCCTTCCAGATTACATTTGCATTTTAATAGAAAATGTCAATGCCCCTGTCTCCAAGGGTGATGCATACTTGAATCTCCAGGTGCTCTGGCATTTGGCTCATGAGGGCTATTCCTTGCCCACCTGATGACATCACACAGGCTTTTGCTCCATTATAGGCAGGAACAACCCTGGCACTACTGCACCCATCAGAGTGTCTCAGGTCATGGAATAATATGACTGGCTCCCCCTTCTTTTAAAGGACGTCTGTCGCTCAGAGAAATAAAAACAGTCACAAGCACAGGCTCTGGAGTCGCAAAGATCCGGTAATGGTTATTACTGTTGTCGTTGCTGCTGTTACTACCTTTATCATTTTTAGTATTCAGGATTTCCCCAGGCTACGCCAATCCCAGCCTATATCCAGGGCACTGTGGGATTCACCACCACCCCCCAAAAGCTGACTCTGAGTTCTGGGGCATACCAACTGGAGATATGCAGAAGCTGAAATATTTGCTAAATAAGAAAGCATGAGGTCTCCCCAAGCATTCACCTAGCACCCACCCCCTCCCATTCCCTATGGTTCCATTCCATAATCCACAGTTAATGTTCATTGGGTTATTTATTGCATACCAGGCACTATGCTAAGACTTTCACACACTTGACCATATCTAATCTTCACACAACCCTATGGAGTACATTATATATCTCTGCTTCCAGTGGAGAAAACTGAAAATTAGATAAGATAATCTGCCTCAGGTCATACAGAAAGTAAGAAGAGGGACCTTTCTAAATACTTTTATTTTTTTCCTCCAAATTTTTACAAAGACAACTTCTATTTGGTTTCTAATTTCTGTTTTAAATCCCTACTTTGATATTAGACCATATCCTATCAGTGAATTAAGCCCTGACATTTAAGGTAAAGTCATTCATTTAGGTGCCAAGATATAATTATTTATTGGGGGGTAAACAGGGTGTGGGTTGGATTCTTGCTCTGCTGTCTGGGCTGGAGTGCAGTGGCATGATCTCAGCTCACTACAACCTCTGCCCCTGGGTTCAAGCGATTCTCATGCCTTAGCCTCCCTAATAGCTGGGGCTACAGGCACACACCACCATGCCCAGACAATTTTTGTATTTTTACTAGAGGTGAGGTTTCACCATGTTGGCCAGGCTGGTCTTGAACTGACCTCAAGTGGTCCACCTGCCTCGGTTCCTGAAGTACTAGGATTACAGGTGTGAATCACCACCCCCAGCCCTGGGTATAATTCTATATCTATGAGCTAACCTTGGCCTATATTCCTGGAATGTTTTTAAAAATATGTATATTGATAGAATTAAAAAGAAGCTGTAATTATCTATAAGACCAAAGTGGTCATTTTACAGATGAGAAAAATAAAGCCCAGAGATAACATGTGTCTTTCTCTAAGTGTCACAGCAGGAAGAGAGCTAGAACTCAAGGCACTTCTCTTCCCAAAGGGCTCAGCTCACCAACTGAAACTAACACTGAATAGCATGAAATTATAAATAATGGGCTCTTCCTTATAAATAGAATTGCATGATGGTTAAGAGCAAAGGCTCTGGAATCAACCCAAACAGGCTTCTTCCCACTTCCATTACTATATGACCTTTGTCAGCTGGTGATATGGTTTGGCTGTGTCCCCACACAAATCTCAACTTAAATTGTATCTCCCAGAATTCCCACGTGTCATGGGAGGGACCCAGGGGAGGTAATTGAATCACGGGGGCCAGTCTTTCCTGCACTATTCTTGTGATAGTGAATAAGCCTCTCAAGATCTGATGGGTTTATCAGATGGGTTTATCAGATGGGTTTATCTGATGGGTTTATCGCTTCTTGTCTCATTTCTCTTGCCACCAAGAAGTGCCTTTTGCCTCCTGCCACGATTCTGAGGCCTCCCAGCCATGTGGAACTAACTGTAAGTCCAATGAAACCTGGTTTTCTTCCCAGTCTTGGGTATGTCTTTATCAGCAGCGTGAAACAAACTAATGCAGCTAGTGAGGTCTCAGAAGAGCTTGAAAGATGACTTCACCAGGCTGTGAGACAGGAAGGGGAACAAGAAGAACCGCTAGAGACAGAATCATGGAGGCATGACATAGCATAGGGTACTCAGAGAGAAATAAGAGTAAGATATTGCTAGAGCATAAGAACCAAGGAACAAGGTTGGGGATGAGGAGGCTGCAGGGGTAAGCAGAGGCCAGTGATATGTCCAGGTAAGGAGCTTACACTTTGCTCTGCAGGTGAAGAGGAACCAATGACAGGTTTTAATAGGATAGCAACAAGGTCCGATAGGTGTTTTGGATAGCTCTGATAATCTATCTGCAATGTCTCTTGTCTTTCTACCTGCCTGACATGACCTTGCACCTTCTCTTCTTCAAACCAAATTCCAAATGAATTTCAAGGTTCTGCTCATAATGCATCACGATTGGAAGGCCTTGTCTGGTGCTCCTACCCCATGGGGCTCCTTCCCTTTTCCTGCATTCCCTCAGCAGGTCTGATCAGCTCCATCATGGCTCCCTGCATCAGCCTTGGAACAGTTGTCAAGACCTCCAGAGGCAAATGTGCGTGGAGCCACCAGATGATGGGTTCTTTCAAGGTAGGACACAATGTACTACTTTGGGACCCACTCCCAGTAGCCCACACCCAGCACCTGCTCTTTGTCAACACCTGAAAGGAGTCTCTTGGGAGGGGGACTGCTACAGCTGGCAGAGAGGTAGCAGACTGCTTATCCTGCACACACTTCACATGTTCAGAAAACAGAAAAATTTCCTCAGAAATCCTGTGTTTCTCCACAATGCAAGGGTTCCCAGGGAAATTCCAGTCACCTGATTCTTAGTCCTCCAGGGGCCTTCTTTCCACTAGCAGAAACACAAGTGCCTGCTGCAAGGGCAAAGCTATTCAATTAGCTCTCATTGAAGTTTCTTCTTTTCCCCACAGGTGTAAATTGGGCGCCTGGCTTGTTGTTTTGAACTTGACTCAACATAAAAAGATATTTATTTCCAGATTGTCCCTGGCTCCAAAGGAGGAGGCAAAGACACACTTGAGGCCTGCAAAGTTTACCCTACAAGCCCCAGTCCTCTACCTGGGGGAAATCAAGTAAGGGAAGATTTTGCTAAGCAAGTTATAGGGTAATTCATTCTTCCTGGGCCTGCAAAGAAGAGTGTAGCAAGCAGTATCTAAGGTATTCTAAAAGTGGTTAAATATGTAGACAGCATATGATTGCCATGCACCACAGTAAATTTTTTCTTAGGAATAAAAGAGTAATTGTAAACTCAGAATTATAGAAGCCTACACTTTTCAAAACAAGTTGGATCTAAGAATGCATCGAATCTATTGTTACAATTCTTACATTTGACAACAGAAACAGAACATATTTTCTACAATTGCTGCTTCTAAATAATTTCAGCTATATTCATACCACTGTCCTTCAATATCTCTCCTTTCTTGGACAGCACATAATGCACTTCAGGACCTAACCTCTGTCTCCCAGGTGAGTTTTATATCTTGCCATTCTCACAATCTTCTACTCTGGCCAAACTGAGCTATTGCATTTTCTCATATGGGCCACATTCTATCTCAACTCTATTCATCTCCCATGTTATTCCTTCTCCTTATAATATATCCACACACATATCTTTTCAATTTTCTGATTAGCTCCTATTGTTAAGTACAACAACCAGAATGTATTGATTAATGCCTCAAGTACCTCTGACATTGCATTAGGCATTACTACATTAAATGCAAGTAAGACACGTTTTCAAAATCCATCTCAGGCAGCATCTTCTCCAGAAACCAGCCTCACCTCTTACTCTTCTGGGATCCATGAAGGTTCTTTTTCTTTTTCTTTTTTTTTTTTTTTTGAGAGCTTATCATGCTCCATGATAGCCAGCTGTTTACTGACTATCTCCTACCAGGCTGTAAGCATTTTGACATTAGAAATAATGTCTTCTATTTCTGTCCTCACCACCCCCACCCCTAAAGCCTGGCCCGTCGCATTTGCTCAGTATATGCTTATCAAATGAATAAAGAAACAAATGAATGAATTACACTGACAGACTTTGCATGGCAACAAACAGACCTTTGTCTGGGTAGACCATCATGCTGGTTTAAAATCTCAGTCATATTTTCCTGGCTATGGTTTAGAAAAATTAATAAACTGTATCTTCATCTAGTCAACAAATAGGGCAATGACATAGCAATGAACTAGATCAACTCAAATCTTGCTCTTATGGAACTTATAATTTAGGGGGGAAGACAAAAAAACCAGTCAACAAACAAGTAAAACAATTGTAAATTGTAATATAGATACCATAAAGAAAAGAAACAAGATACAGAGATGAAAATGACAGAGAAAGATCTTTAGTAGTCAGGCCAGAACTCTCTGATACAATGACACTGAAGTGCGACCAACTAAAAGCTGAGGCACTATCAGAAGGAAACAGAATTCTAGAGAATGGGAAAGGCACATGCAAAGGCCCTTAGATAAGGAAGAACTGGAGACTCCAGGACCTTAAAGACCTGCAGTGGAATTAAAGCACAGTGAACAAGAAGAGTTGGAAAGATCAGCAGAAGACAGGTCTCATATGGCCTTGCATGCAGGCCCCAGGAAGGAATTGGGATTTTTTTTTCCCCAAGTATGATAAGAAAGCATTGAAAGATTTTAGAAGAAAAGTACTTAATCAGATTAGATTTCAGAAGATCACCTTTACTGCTAAATGAAAGACAGAATTAATACTTAGGATGAGGTATATCCCTGAATTGCTTCTATCTTTTGATGGAAATAACTTCATGATTTAACTCTTTAGAACGTGGGTCAACAAACTTTGCATATAGAAGGTCATATAAATATATCAGGCTTTGTGGTCTATATAGTCTCTGTCACAATTACTCAACTTTGCCATGAAACTCTGAATAAAAGCAGAAAATACATAAATGGATGAGTGTAATTGTATTTCAATGAAATGGCCTTATAAAAATAGGCAGTGGGCTGGATTTGGACCACAAGCAATAGTTTGCTGACTCCAGCTGCAGTTTTCTTATGTGGTTTTTATTACAGCTAAGCAGTTTCCATTTATTCCTATTTTGCTTAGGTTGTCTATTAAGAATGACTGCTAAATTTTATCAGCTGCCTCTTCAGCTGATATTTAACCATGTAATGTCACGCTTTTAATTTGGGATTACATTGATGAATCTCATTTTGTTGAATTGTATTCCTGAAATAAACTCTACCTAATCTTGTTGTTCTTTATAGCCCTAGATTAAACTTGGGGGTTAATTTTTGGAATTTTTACCTCTACATGCATAATAAAGTTGTTCTATAATCTTATTGTTTAGTCACTGTCCTTATCAGGTGTTTGTGCTAAGGATATGTGTGTTAGTCTGTTCTCACACTGTTAAGACATACGTGAGAGTAGGTAATTTATAAAGGAAAGAGGTTTCACTGACTTATAGTTCCACATGGCCGGGGAGGCCTCACAATCATGGCTGATGGCAAATGAGGAGCAAAGTCACGTTTAATGGTGGCAGGTAAGACAGCTTGTGTAGGGGAACTCCCCTTTATAAACCCATCATATCTCATGAGACTTGTTCACTATCATGAGAACAGCATAGGAAAAATCTGCCCCCATGATTCAAGTACCTCCCACCGGGTCCTTCCAATGACACATAAGAATTATGGGAGCTATAAGTCAAGATGAGATTTGTGTGGGGACACAGCAAAACCGTATCAATATGATAGCACTATAGTATTGAATGAGTGACTTCTGGTTAAACATCTTGGATTAGAATCTGCTCCTCTACAAAGAACAAGAGGAAATGACAACTAAAAAAAGCCTATTATCTTTTTGAAAGATGAAAGAAGATGGACTAGTGGTAACTAGTTTAGCAGAGCAAAAATAGAGCTACAATCTAAACCTCTGCCATAGAGGATACACTGAAGAGGTAAACTGACTCAATCTTGACCAGACTGAATAACTGAAAGCACCATCTCTGCCCCAATCCAATGGTGAGAAGTTGGATGGAAAGCAAGTGGATTGGTCAAGTCTGTTTAAGGAACAATTAGGTGGCAGGCTGTAGTTCTGGTCAGATAGGGTTGTCTCTGAAAGTCAGAAGAAAATGTAACTATATTTTGAAAGTACTCAAGGAAAAATATCAACATAGAATTCTATATTCAAGAAAAATGCCATTTTTAAAAAGAGGCCTTAAAAAAGGAGAAAATTCTGACACATGCTGCAGCATAGATGAACCTTGAGGGCATTATGCTGAGTGAAAAAAGGAAGTCACAAAAGGAAAAATACCATATGACTCCATTTATATGAGGTACTTAGAACAACCAAAGTCATGGAGATACAATGGTGGGGCCAGGCCCAGTAGCTCATGCCTGTAATCCCAGCACTTTGGGAGGCCTAGGAGGGTGGATAACCTGAGGTGAAGAGTTCAAGACCAGCCTGACCAATATGGTGAAACTCTATCTCTACTAAAAATGCAAAAATTAGCTGGGAGTGGTGGCAGGCACCTGTAATCCCAGCTACTTGGGAGGCTGAGGCAGGAGAGTCACTGAAACATGGGAGGAAGTGGAGGTTGCAGTGAGCCACAATTGTGACACTGCACTCCAGCCTGGGTGATAGAGTGAGACTCCATCTCAAAAAGAAGGAGAAGAAGAACAAGAAAGAAGGAGAAGGAAGGAAGGAGAAGGAAGGAAGGAGAAGAAGAAGAAAGAGAAAGAAGAAAGAAGAAGGAAGAAAGAAGGAGGAGGAGGAGGGGGGAGGATGGGGGGAGGAGGAAGAAGGAGGAGGAGGAAGAAGGAAGAGGAGGAAGAAGGAGGAGGAGGAAGAAGGAGAAGGAGGAGGAAGAAGGAGAAGGAGGAGGAGGAAGGAGAAAGAAGAAGAAGAAGGAAGAAGAAAGAAGAAGAAGAAGGAAAGAAGAAGAAGAAGGAAGGAAAGAAGAAGGAAAGAAGAAAAGAAAAGAAGAAGGAAAGAAGGAAGGGGAAGGAAGGAAGGGGAAGAAGGAAGGAGAAGAAGGAAGGAGAAGGAGAAGAAGAAGAAGAAGAAGGAAGAAGAAGGAAGAAGAAGGAAGAAGAAAGAAGAAAGAAAGAAGAAACAGCAATGGTGGTTACCAGGGACTGTGAGAGAAGAGAACTGGTGAATGTGTTTAATGGATGTAGTGTTTCAGCTGGGGAAGATGAAAACATTCTGGAGATGGATAACGGTGATGTTAGTGTATTCCATGCCACTGAACTATACACATTAAAATAATGAGTTTGCATTATGCATATTTTATTACAATAAAATATAGTTTCCAATTTTAAAACAAAAAAGGTGAGATTTGAGATTCCTGGTCCCCATTAAGTACAACTATAAACCCTGGAAACATTTCAGGAAGCAACCAAAGGAAAGCTCCAAAAGATGAAAAGGGAAAAGTGAGTCCTAGACTGGAGGAACACTACAGTGGCAGGGCATCTTATGTTTCCACCAAAGACCTAGGTGTAATGTTTCCTCTCCCCCAGCTTAACAAAAGAAGGTACCCAAGTAGGCTTCTTCCTCCCACACACAAATGTGAATCCCACAGACAACAGGAAGGTGATTCCAGTAGTACTAGAAAGGTTAGGGGTATCAACAAGGAGCCCCATCATCAGGAAGCAGATAGAAGTGTTCTCCTTCTCACCAGGACTGAGACAATGCTATTCCACCTAGAGACACTGATAACAGGGGCAAGGAGCAGCAGGGGTAAGGAGAATCCCACCGTGACAGCACTCCCTGTCCCCAACAAGCAGAGGATGTACTCCCACAAAAAGCACTTAACCTAGAAAACACATCTGGCCTTTTCCCTGTCACAGAATCTCCTACCCCACAGAAATACCCCAGGTGACCAGAAAGAACTGCCACAACAGGTACCTAGCCCAGGAAGACTCTTCCTCCAGACACTGACTCCCTGCCCCCACCCAGGGACATCAGGTGGTCAGCCTGCAGAAAATCCTCTGCCACTTAGGCTGACTCCATTTTTCACAAAGCACCAGCAGGGACCCATGGGAGCTCCAGCAACAGAAAATAGATTAACTCTCCAAAATAGCACTATAATGTTCTGAAAATCAAATTGTCATTGGAACCCAGTCCACAAAAATAGCCAAGATCTTCATAGTGAAATTAAACAAGATAACTCCTGTTAAAATTGAATAAAGGATTGAGTCATATAATATAGTAGTTGAAATATTAAAACACAGTAAAAAATAACCCATAACACCAAGAACAGGGAAAATTACAACTTGAATGAGGAAAGTTAATCAACGGACATTAATACCACCATGAAATAGATCTTGGAATTTAAAGGATTTTAAAGCAGCCACCAGAAAAATGCTTCAGCAAAAATTACAACTTTTCTTAGAAAAAAATTAAAAACTGTAAAATCTCACCAAAGAAATAGAAGTTATAAAAAAGAACCAGGAGAGATCCAAGGTGGCCGGGAGAGATCCAAGATGGCCGATTAACAACAGCTCAGGATTGTAGCTCCCAGTGAAAGCACAGAGAGCCAGTGGACACTGCAATTTCAGACGAATTTCTGTTGCCCACAAACTGGGAGATTCCCGGCAGAGGAGCCACACGGGTCACCAGCGCAACTCTATTGGCCGGCGCGGCTGTTTTGCCGGCGCCCCAACGCGGCGCAGCGCTTCTCAGTGCTGAGTATATGCGACTGGGTGCCCTTTGAGTCGGGCTCTGCTGGTCCCATCCCCAGAAGGAGAACAGCAATTGGAAGCACTGAGGACTTGAGAGTTTCACAGTAAGCACAGCTAAACCCAGGAAGGCCTAGCTCCGTGGGGAAGGGGCGTCCACTGAAGGAAAACTAAGAAACAGAAAAAACTTCATCACCAACAAGCCGGACATCCACTCAGACCCAATCTGAAAGTCGGCAATTACAAAGACGACAGGTGGATAAATCCACAAAAATGGGAAGAAACCAATGCAAAAAGGCTGAGAACACCCGAAATCAGAATGCCTCTCCTCCTACAGGGGAATGCCTCTCCTCCTACAGGGGATCGCAGCTCCTTATCAACAAGAGAACAAGGCC
>CAUYLG010027646.1:0-26062 GCA_963573385.1 Cacajao melanocephalus | reverse complement strand
GGAGGTTTTGAAGGACATGTGTGCACATGCCCATGGGCACTGTCTCATTGATGAAATCGTGTGCTGCTGGGGGCTGGGAGAGAAACCAGGAGTGTCCACGGAACTGAGTCCCATCCTCTGCTCACAGGCCATGAGGGCAGGGAGAGAAACCAGGAGTGTCCACGGAACTGAGTCCCGTCCTCTGCTCACGGGCCACGGGGGCAGGCAGAGAAACCAGGAGTGTCCACGGAACTGAGTCCCGTCCTCTGCTCACGGGCCACGGGGGCAGGAAGAGAAACCAGGAGTGTCCACGGAACTGAGTCCCGTCCTCTGCTCATGGACTATGAAATCAGAGCCCACCAATCTGGGACAGGAGCAGTAGGGACCGGTCACCCTCCAGAGGTCAGGTTGAGGCCTGTCCCCGCTGAGCTTAGGAACCTCTGCCTTCACCACAGGGTCCAGTGCTGCTGCCTGCTCCCCAGACTCCAGCAAGAGCTCGTGGCTGGCCAGGTGGAGAGAAAAACGCTCCCACCCTACCTTGGGCACCTGTTTCAGGCTACCAGCCATCGCTGGTGGCACCCACAGTCAGTTCTTGCCACCTCTCAGACGTCTCTATGTTCCTTCAGTGTCTCTGGCTGGCAGGGGGCCTGGGGGGCTCCTAAGAGGCTGGGGCCACGAAAGATGACTGACGTGCTCCCACTGAAATGACACACGATTGCTGCTCCGGCAAATCTCACAACAGTAAGACGGTCACGAGCCTCTTCTTCTTCTTCGTGTTTTGTTTTTTGATACAGAGTCTCACTCTGTCGCCCAGGCTGGAGTTCAGTGGCACAATCTCGGTTCACTGTAACCTCCACCTCCCAGGTTCAAGCGATCCTCCTGCCTCAGCCTCCCAAGTAGCTGGGACTACAGGTACACGCCACCCCCCACCCCCGCTAATTTTTACATTATTAGTAGAGATGGTTTCACCATGTTGGCCAGGATGGTCGTGATCTCTTGATCTCATGATCCACCTGCCTTGGCCGCCCAAAGTGCTGGGATTACAGGTGTGAGCCACTGCGCCTTGCCGAGCCTCTTCTTTTTATGTTTTTCGTTCCCAGGTTCCGATAAAGAAAACAAAACCGGTGGTATTTTTAGAAACCCATGAGCGAGAGGGCAAGCTGGCCTCTACACCTTGGTGCAAACACAGCCCTTCACCATCTGTGTCGAGGACAGTCCTGGGGTGCAGGGGCGGCCACTCACTTCCATGCCTGAGCTGGGCTTCCTTGGAGCAGAGCTGCCCTGGGCAAGGGAGTCCTGGCTTCCAGGCTTGGCTGCCTCACACACCCTGCAACCAGGAGCTGTGTCCGAGGGTTAAACTGGTGAAGCCTCACTTCTGCGCCTAACCCCAGGCAGAAGCCACACAACTCCAGGCCTTCAGACCGCACACCCTCTCTCCCCGCTCCTGTCTCAGACCCACCACCCTCCTTACCCCCCAAGAACACAGGGAAGGGGAAGTTCCCCAAGCACCTCCCCACAGGACACAGGCTTTGGGACAGGTGGGAACAGGCTGTGGCGTTCAGAGGCGGCCTTGGACTTGGCACCCACCTCCTCTGAGCCTCATTTCCTCATCTGTCAGTTGGTGGTAACAGCCCCCCAAGGCTGCAGAAGAGGAGATCGAGGGAGAGGGTCATGATCGTGCACAGCACAGTAACAGTTCAGGCGGGCGGCAATCTCAGACCGTTATCGCCACGCCTGTCTCAGGGAAGGCATCCAGCATCCGTCAGTCACAAAAGCCACAACCCAGCACGTGTCCCAGGCCCCCATCGTTCCTCCCTCCTGCCCAGATAATCCGTCTCCAAGAACTCCAGCTCTCTCCAGCCTGTCAGTTCCCCTCCAGCCCCATCTCTGATCTCTGCTGCCACCACCCATGCCCGCACCAAGGCCGCCCGGCAAATCTCCCCGCCCCACCGTGGCCGTCTTCTAACTGGTTCCCAACACTGCAGCCAGGCTGATCTTTGCAAGATGCAAATCTAATCACATCACTTCTCCCATCCCTCCCAACTTAAGAGCCGACAGAGGCTTCCTGCTCTGCTGGGATGACCACCGTCCCACTTGACAAGGTGCTCGGGCTGGCCCCGCCTCCTCTCGGCCTCAGCTCACCGCTGCCTCCCCTGTTCCACTTCCTCGTCCTCCACCTCCGAGCTCCAGCTGTGTGGGGTTTCATCGGCCCCTGGTCCTTCTGCTGCAAGACCTTTGCACATGTTGCTCTCTCTGTCTGGGGCCACACCGTCTCCTTGTTAACCTATGTAGCCCTCAGACCTCAGCAGAAGCACCGCGTCTTCAAGGAAGCCTTTTGAGACCCCATCCACTGTCAGAGCTTCCAGAACGGGCTCTTGCCTCGTCTCAAGATTTGTGATTTTACACTGCGCTGGTGGCTGTGGGGCTCCTGTCACATCCCTGGCTGGGCTGGCAGCTCCCGAGGGGCAGAGGCCACGTCTGTTTCTGTTCACCTTCCTGTTCCCAGGGCCCAGCACAATGGTCATTTGCAGAAGAACGGAATGAACAGTGGAAGCTACTTAAGATATCACAATTCAGAAGGCAAGACAGGATCCCTCCTGGAACACACCAACCTGGGGGAAGACAAGCCGCACACACGTGTGAAGTGCTTGCTCCGCAGCGAGGCAGGGTCCGATCACGTCCACACTGAGTGACGCTGACCAGCAGCACTGTGGGAGCCCAAACCAGCGAGAGCCGCACCCAGGACGAGTGTCCCAAGAGGTGGGGGGGTGGCAGGGGGGCCTCATTCTCAGGGTATGGAGCATGAACCCAGGCTGGCCCGGCCACAGGGAAGTGACCCAGGAATCCTTCACTCAGAGTGGGGAGTGCCCCTTCCCACAATGGCTCCTGCCTGCCTCCCTGGGTATGTGCTGTGGCCACCTAGCTGTGCAGACCCATTCCAAGGCCAGATCAGGCGCCTTCATCAACATCCTTCTCATCCGGGCCACTTCAGTGATGTGTCTGCTTCCCGGAACTCCCCATCCCGCCCCTTTGCCTTCCTGGACGGCACCCAAGAGTCAAGATACGACGGAAGGGTCTGCCGGGCCACACACTCCAAAGTTCAGGTGCTTCACGCCCAGGCTGGCCTGTGAGTCCTCACCAATCCATTTCACAACGCAGAATCCACCAGGCTCCATGGCGTGGGTCCCACGCTCCCGCAGATTAGAAGATGGGAAGGGGCTCAGTGCCAGTGTCGGGGGAGGGAATGAAACTGCTCTGAAAGTGGATGCCGCCATCTCACAGCGCTCGCGGCTGTGACCACTCAGTCACCAGGCAAACTTTACAGTGTTATCACCCATCGCACCAAGAGTGCTGCTCACGAGTCTCCCTCAACCAAAAGGGTGCACTTGTGCTCAAAGATTCTGCACAAGGAGGCCTGAAAAACGCACACCATGCCGCAGAAATGAACCCTGAAGATGGCCAGTTCAAACGTTTGGAGCTGCAGTTCATAAACGTGCATTCCATACTGCATGGAAGGCATTATTCTAGGAATTCTGAAAATGAACAAGCCACAGACCTTTGTGCTCAGAGTGTCCCATTGAAGGGAGCAGCTTATCAACCAGCAAAACTTAGGGCCAGGCACGGTGAATCATGCCTTAATCCCAGTGCTTTGGGAGGCCAAGGTGGGAGGACTGCTTGAGGCCAGAAGTTCAAGACCAGTCTGGGCAACATAGTGAGACCCCATCTTATTTAAAAAGTAATAAAATAAAATAGCAAACTTTCATCTGGAAAATGACTTTCCTGAGCGTTCCAGTGCATTGGAATTGACAGGCGAGCCGGCTTCTTGTCGGGAACCGCACTACAGATGATGTTTACAGGGAGATCATCCCTGGACCCTGATAACACAGGGAAAGACATGGTGACGTCTGAGTGGCCGCGACCACGGTGCATGACAGCCGTACCACGGGAGAGCCTCTAAGCATGTTCCACGCCCCAAAATGTGCTCCCGATGCTAGAAATCAAACCTGCAGGAGGAAAAACCTTACTGGGCTTAGAGGAAAGCTATGCAGCAACAGAAACCAGGATGACCCAACAGAAAAAGTGACGAGGTAACGACAGAGCGAACGGGCAATGCTCACCGTAAACTGTCACGATAAAAACAGCACGACGGGAACAGGTGCCCATAGGACGCCCCACCACGTAAACACGCAGATGTGCCTGTATCGCCGAGCATCCATATATACACAGAAAACAATCTAGAAGGATATCAGCCCAAACGGAAATCAAACTGGGCAAAGTCAAAATCTATTTTAAAGGGATAAGCAGAATCCCTATTTAAAGGGCGCTTGTGCTGCTGCTTTGGGAAGCCACGTGCCCCAGCTTCACTTTTTGACCAGGTCTGGATTTTTGCAGGTCGGAATGGATCAAAGCAGCTGACAGTGTCCAGGCAGACGGCCGGGAGACACACACACTGTGGGTGACTGCGGCTCAGCTGTCATCAGGCCTGTGCACCCCTCAGCGGGTCCCAGACGGTCCCCCGGGTCACCGTCGCCCCTCCGATCGTAAGCTCAGCCCTGAAGCACCACGCGCCAGCCTTGGAGAAGCATTACCTGCCCCAGTGGGCCAGCAGCAGACAGGCTGGATACAACTGCGTTGCCATAGACCCGTCTGGAACCCAGGCCCTGCTGCCAAACAACTTTATTCTTTAGTGTCTACAGTTCAGATATTGATACATATAATTACAAATACTTACATACCTTCTCGGGTACTTACGCTTACACCAGGCACCAAGCTAGCTGCTTCATGCAGAATCTCATTTAATTCTCCCAGTGGCACAAAGAGGTGGGTATGACTGCCCGTTTTACGAGCAAGGGCTCTGAGGCTTGAGGTTAAGGGACCTGACGCGGGGACCGGGGATGCGAACCCTGTTCTGTCTGACGCGGACCTGGGCTCCCGCTGCCCCAACCAGGCCCGGCTGCCTGGCCAGCACACTCTTGCAACCCTCACCCTCCCCACCCGCGGTAAGGCAGGGCTGGCTCCCCGGGCCCTGACTCTGCTTTCAGAACGACAGATGAGGTCCAGCCTCAAGTGGGAGAAGGCACGGACAGCCCCCTCTTCCCGTATATTAGGACACAGCTCGACCGGCCGCAAACACCCCAGAGGCACAGCCCCGCAGAAGGCCCCACAGAAGGCCCCGCAGAAGGCCCCGCAGAGCCACAGCCTTCATGCCAGCCACCTGCTGCTTGGGATGACGCAGAAGCCCGACGCAAGGGGAGAAGCATTTCAGGAGGAAGGCGCGTCTCTCTGTGCTTCCACCCATGTCCTGCAAAGGGAGCACCGGCCTCCTTTATCCTGGCCGCCGGCGGCTCAGGGGACCCAGCCACACAGGGCCATGCCACCTCTCTGTACCAAGGCTTCGGCAGGCTGCAGCACACGAGCAGGCCCTTCCCCTCCGTCGGAAGAGCCTCTGACATGAGCAGGCCCTTCCCCTCCGTTGGAAGAGCCTCTGACACGGCCTGGGGACCCCTGCACACTCCAGGCCTGCGCCCAGCCCAGCCACCTCTCCCGGCTGAACGCAGCCACCATCACGTCCTACTGATTCCAAGCTCAGTTTCCCAAACACCTCCTCCCTCCACCTGCCACTCACGCAGTCACCACCGCATCCTGAGTGGAGAGGAGGGTTAAAAAAGGCAACAGCAGCAGCTGTTGGTTATTAACATTCACAGAGAACATAATAAGAAATCATGACTTGGACGGGGCTTCGGATCGTCTGTGCACTCGTGCCTCTGCGCGTGTCACACGCAGGGAAATCGGGGTGTTCAGACAAGATGAAGCCGCCAGGCTGATGGGAGGCAGGGTGTCTGGGGAGGCAGCAGGGACAGCACCTCACCTGCCCACCCCACAGGCTTCAGTTAACCCCTTCCTGGTCCTGGTTAACCTCTGCATCCCCCGCAGTCCCAGAGAGGGTTCTGCATCTTTCCCAGCAGGACACAGGAAACAAAGGAGGCCTGAGCCACCCTGAACGGGGCCGAGGGGTGTGCGGCACGGCTGCCGCGGGCATGGCTGATGCGGGCACGGTGCACTCCACAGGAGCTTGGGCCGAGGGGTGGATGGGGTGGCTCGATCGGAAAGTGAGAGGAGGGTTTAAAACAAGCAAATCTGACCAGGCGTCGTGGCTCACACTGTAATCCCAGCACTCTGGAGGGCCGAAGCGGGTGGATCACCTGAAGTCAGGAGTTCGAAACCAGCCTGGCCAAGAGAGTGAACCCTGTTTCTACTAAAAATACAAAAATTAGCCGGGTGTGGTGGCGGCACACAGAATCCCAGCTTCTTGGGAGGCTGAGGCAGGAGAATCGCTTGAACCTGGGAGGTGGTGGTTGCAGGGACTGAGCGCCATTGCACTCCAGCCTGGGCGATAGAGCGAGACTCCGTCTCAATAAAATAAAAATAAAACACAGCAAATCTAATAACGTACAATCACGGGGGAAGCACACGGTGCTGGTCTCCAGCAGGGAGCTTGTTCACTCAGCATCTGTGGAGGACCCAGAGGGTGCCAGGGACAAGCCCAGTGGAAGGTGTGAGGAGTGCTGGTGGGGTAAAGAGACGTACAGATGCCAGCATGGGACGGGTCACTTGAGCCCAGGAGTTCGAGACCAGCCTGGGCAACACAGCAAGACCCCGTCTCTATGAAAATTACAAAAATTAGCCGGGTGTGGTGGTGCACACCCGTAGTCCCAGCTACTTGGAAGAATCGTTTGATCCCAGAAGGTCGAGGCTGCAGTGAGCTGTGACTGTGCCACGGCACTCCGGCCTGGGCGGCAGAGAGAAGCTGACCCGAGCGTACAGAGCATGACGTCTGAGCAGGACTGAGGAGCGGCTGTGCAGAAATCATGGGCAGAGGGACCGCACATCAGTGTGGGAGGGACAGAGGACGCCGCCAGGAGCAGCTCCTGCACCAGCTCTGCCTTGGGCGCGAGACCGATGACGTCAAGCCCAGAGGCAGGGAGTTCCTTGCATGCTCGTCCCACCGTGGCTCGCCATGGCCACCACCGCGCGGCACCTTCTCCTCTGAGGGGCTCGGGGGGCGGTCAGAAGCTGCAGGGCCCAGAGACGGGCTTTCGGTGTCAGACCCACTGTCTCCAAACACACAACATTGTTTTGAAATTTCAGATCACATCTGAGGCATGCATGTGGAAGGGCTCCACGTGTATCAGAAGAGAGCCTGGGCCACGGTTATTAAAAGGGCCCTTAACCATGTGTTATTAATGATACATAATAAACAATTATTATCAATAATAACGCAGCACTTACTCCAGCCCCAGCACTGCTGTTGGCGCCCAGCTCATATCATCATTGGCACCTTTAATCTTGGTGACTCTCAACAGCCCTGCGAGGGAGGCTTCCAGGCCTGACCATCCTGGATGAAGATCTGAAGGCCCAGAGGGGTGGCACTGCTTGGCCGAGTTCACATCAGGACCTGGGCCCATGACAACATCGTAACGAAGGCAAGAGCTCAAGTGATGCCCGCTTCGTGCTGAGGTGGGTAATGCCTTCCGGGAAGACACAGTGAACAAAGGCACACACAGCCTGAGTCACCTGTCATAGCCACACGAGGTCACCAGGTGGAGGCTGGGCCAGGACCCTCCTCCCGACCTGGCCTTTCACCCACGCTCCCTCTGACCCCACACCTGCCGGAAAGGATCCTTATGGGGCCCAGAAACGGATGCCACTGGTTACACAGGAGCTTGGGAGAAGGAAAGAGGACAGAGTTGTTGTGGACAGTGGGGGTCCACGGCAACCCACTTTTCAGACATACGCTGGCCGTGCAGGGAACATGAATGCAGGGAAGCAAAAGCCCAGATGGAGCCAGCCCAGGCCTCCCCCATGTGGCTGTGGCCCCTCCCTAACCTGGCCCTGGCCCCTCCCTCACCTGGCCGTGGCACCCCGCCCCCCCCAACAACAACCCGGCCCAGGCCCCTCCCCCACCCGGCCACGGCTCCCACAACCTGGCCCTGGCCTCCCCTACCCAGCTCCGGCCATGGCCCCTCCCCACCTTGCCCTGCTTGCAAAACCCACGTCTGCTTTCCAGAAGCCTGGGCAGGGCCTCCCACAGACAGCTTCTCATGGAGAAGTGAAGGGCCTGCACTGCTGCCTGGTAGTCACCTGACCCAGACTCTGTTAAAAATCCCTTTTTTATTTTTTGAGACGGAGTCTCGCTGTCACCCAGGCTGCAGTGCAGTGGCATGATCTCGGCTCACTGAAACCTCTGCCTCAGCCTCCCGAATAGCTGGGATTACAGGCGCCCGCCACCACACCCAGCTAATTTTGGTATTTTTAGTAGAGATGGGGTTGTCACCATCTTGGCCAGGCTGGTCTTGAACTCCTGACCTCATGATCTGCCTGCCTCGGCCCCCCACAGTGCTGGGATGACAGGTGTGAGCCCCCTCGCCCGGCCCCTTTTGTTTTTCATCCCATGTTCTGCAGCCCGAAAATGCCCTGTGCCGGCCACAAGTGAGTCTGCTCCCCGAGGGCTCCCAGAAGCCTACCTGGGAGGGAGGATGCCGCCGAGGCCAGGCCCGGCCCTACAAGGAGCTCAGGTTGGCAGAGCAGGTCCCTGCTCAGAAATTCTGCAGCTGCAGGGCATATGACCAGCCTGTGGGCCTGTGATACTGTGAAATATGTATTTGGTCTTCGTCCTGACAGAGTTCCTCAGACTCTGGGAGTCCCCAGAGCGATGAATGTCTTTTGTATGCCAATGAGTGGACTGGAGCTTGGGCACTCCTAGGTGGCTTCAGGCTGGGGTCACAGGAAAGGCCAAGGCATGAATGAGGGGTTGTCACTTTCAAAGGGGGAGAGGCCATAAAGTCTGAGTCAATCACCAATGGCCAGTGGTTTAATCAACCGTAAGTTCGTAACGGAGACTCCACAAAAACCAGGAGGACAGGGGTTTGGAGACTCCCGACAGCTGAAGGCCTGCAGGTTCCTGCGGGAGGCATCAGAGACGGCCCAGAGCCTCTCGCCCGCCCCCACACCCAGCACCTGGGAGGTGGCCTTGTCCATCCATGTACTTTGTAATACCCTACGTCATACTCCGGTACACATAAGCAAAGTGTTTCTCTCAGAGTTCTGTGAGCTGCTCTAGCAAATTAACCCAAAGAATGGGGTGTAGGAACCCTGATTTACAGCAGCTGCTGAGCCGTTCCGGAGGCCTGGCCGTGTGACTGACATCCGAGGTGAGGACGGTCGCCTGGAACCGAGCCCTCGTCTGCGGGATCTGAGGCCACCTCTGGGTGGATGGGGTCTGAACTGGCGGGTGGCCCACTGCAGAACCTGCCGATCCAGAGAGGGTGGGACAGAGGTCCCGGAAGTGTGCTGTAGTGAGTGACTGCAGGGGAACAGGAAAAAGCACGTTGGCTGGCGTTTCCCTCCATTTTAAGGGCCTGATCCCCAAGACACGGAAGTCCTGTGCTCCGGGAAGGCTTAAAACCTCCTAGGAGAGTGAGGCAGCAGCCGTGGCTCTCCCGCCACCACCCCAGACCCTAGAATTTGGTGAAGAGCAACCGTGGTCACGGGTTGGGGCCAATGCTGCCAGCAGCCTTCTGCAGACGCTTCTGAGCGCCTGTGACTGCCAAGCCGGACTAGGCAGACGGCAGGGAGGCTTCGCGAGCGGATGGGGAGAGGCGAGAAAATGACACATGGACACACGCAAACCTTCCTCCCTCCCCGGCCCCCACCTCTCTGTCGTCTCGCCCCCCGGCCTTGCCAAGCTCAGCACTCCAGCCCCACACTTCGCCATCTGCTCCCAACCCTCTAGGCTCTGTGCCTCGTGCCTGGCAAACTTCTACACATCCTGCAGGAACTCCAGCATCCCCTCCTCCGTGACGCCTTCCTCGATTTCGCCCGGGAGGCACCGGTGACTCCCTCCCGTGCTCCCGATGAGCTGACATTCTAGGGTCGCACTGATTGCATTGTATGGAAACTGTCTCCCGTGACTGGGCCTCCTCGAAGACTAACTCCTGAGGAAAAGGGCATCGTTGTTGATGTTTAAATCCCGAGATGGGCAGGCACCTGGCACGCGGCAGCTGTCTAGGGAGGGAAGGAGGGAGAGGGGCTGAGTGACAAGCACGTGGTGCCGCAGGGGCTGGGGCTCCCTGGACGTCCGGCCCGTGGCAGCTCTCAAGGAGGGAAAGGACATGATCCGACCGGGGTTTCGGAAAGGCCTTTGCTCAGACTGTGGGATCCTGTCGCTCTCCCAGCAATCCGTCCTCCAGACTCAGCGGAGACTCTTTCGAGACCATTCCCAGATGCAAATGAAATCCCAGCTCCTAGCTGGTGTGGGAAGTGGGGGAACAGGAAGGTCTCCAGGGTGATCTGGGGCGCTGGCCCAGCCAACAGGGTGGACGGGGGTCGCATGAACAAGGGGGCCAGCGGCAGGCACTGATGGACAGTGGGGGTCCAGGGCTCCCTCTGACAAGCCGTCTGGCAACGGTAAACACTCGGGGCTGGAGCCTGGGAGAAAGGTCAGGGCCACAGACACAGAAGACGGAGGAACCACAGCCGGTGCTGGCTGAAGCTTAGGAACTCCGGGATAGACAGGCCCTGCAGCTGAGAAAACACCTGAGATTCATCTCCCCGCTGCTTCCTGTGATTTCACTACCCGGAACAGACGCTTCGGGAGGACTGAGGCTTTTCCTGACTGATCCCCGACGTGGTTCCAGAACCTGGCTGCTGCCTGATACACAGTGGGCGCTCAAGACACATCTGTCAAGCGACGGAACGAAAGCAGTGCCAGCAGCCAGGGGCAGACCCTGGGCTACACCAATTTCATTGAGAGGCAGCTGGGGCAGGGAGCCAGGTGATGGAGGGCAGGGAGGGCAGAGGCTGCTGGGAGTCGGGTGACGGAGGCCAGGGAGGGCAGAGGCCACTGGGGGCAGGGAGCCTGGTGATGGAGGCCAGGGAGGGTAGGGGGCAGCCCTGCTCTGTGTTCTAGGAGGGCGGGGAGGGCAGAGGTCGCTGGAGGCAGGGAGCCAGGTGACGAGGAGCAGGGTAGACAGGAGGGCAGCCCCGCTCTGTGTTCTGGAAGTCTTGAGGTGTGGGGTGAGGACAGCGCCGGGGCAGGAAGGGCTTTGGGCTGGACGAGACCCAGGGATGCAGCTGAGGAATGGGGACACAAGAAGAGGAAGCACCACCACGGGGGCCGGGGCCTGGAGGAGGCAGGAGGGACCCAGAGAGGAACCAGGGCCGGAAGCTGGAGGCCACACGGCCAGCCACCTACACAGCCAAGGACAGTGAGGAGTGGGGGAGGCTGGGGGTGACGGCACAAGGCCAGGCCAGGGTCCATCAGACACGGAGTCAGCACAGACCACCTGGCAAAGTTGGGAGAGTCTCCACGTCCTCCAGCTCTGCCCTGACTAGCTCAGCGTGGGACGCTGGGGCCCCTCGGCAGCCCTCCCCAACCCACTCTCAGGGGTAGGGCACCGGCCTCTCTGACGTTGCAGGATTATCATAACTCTTAAAAGGTCAGTCTGCAAAAATGCCCTCTCCCTTCCCTGTGTTCTTTCCCATGCCTGGGATACAGTCACTATTCTCCAAGCCAGGATGGCTGGGCATGGTGGCTCATGCCTGTAATCACAGCGTTTTGGGAGGCTGAGGTGGGCAGATCACTTGCGGTCAGGATCTGCCCTGACCCCATCTCTACTAAGGATACCAAAAAAAAAAAAAAAATTAGCCGGGCATGGTGGCATGCACCTGTAGTCCCAGCTACTCAGGAGGCTGAGGCAGGAGAACTGCTTGAACCCGGGAGGTGGAGGCTGCAGTGAGCCGAGATCAGGCCACTGCACGCCAGCCTGGGTGACAAAGAGAGACTCCGTCTCAAAAACAAAAACAAAAAATCCAGCCAGCAAATACCTGTCATTGGAACTTATTTTTCATTTGAAAAAACAGCAGACGAGACACAGATTGCAGGATTTCTTAACAGTCCAACAGCAATAGCACTAACAGTCCCTTGCGGACCCTGGGGATGCACGGAACAGAGCTCCAAGGAGGCAACAGCAGGCCGGCAGGTAGCGGCTGGGGGAGTCAGGCCTTAGAACTCCCAGCTGGGAGTTTCACCTGAGCTGCTAAGTCAGCAGGCTGCAGTCAGGGAGTGAACTAAGGGCCCTGGATACCACGTGGGGGTGTTTTAGAGTTTACACTGTGGGCAGTAGGGAGCCACTGAAGACTTCGGGGGGAGGGAAGGAGACAGTGACCTAATCAGAGCTGCATTTGAACAAGCAGAGGAGTGGAAGATGGGCTGGAAAGCAAATGAGACTCCTCCACCCAGCAACGGCCCAGCAGCCCTCCCCTGATCGGCAACTCAGGTGCTCAGGCCACTCTTCCTACAGGCCTGAATACCACTGCTGTCTGAGCCTCAATGCGATTCGAGGGCAGAAGGGTCTCACCCTTCTCAGCCTCAGTTTATCCATCTATGACCTGGAGCAGAATCCTCCCTCCCATGGAAGGCAGGACAGCAAGGGTAAGAAGAGAGCCTTGAAGGAGAGTGCTAAAGAGGCCTCTGACAAAGGCTGGATTCGCAGCTTTGAGGCCCAGGCTAAAAGGAGCTGCAGGGAAACGAACCGGCTCCCCCTTTTCCCCTTGAGCTCACTGACCAGACCCAGGAAAGATGGCTGCTGAGCTCAGGTGGCAGGTGTCCTGGGGGAGAAGATGTCACTGCAGGACAGCCCTGACCAGTGTCCCAGATACCCTGGCCAGGCCTACAGAAGCTCTTACCAACTCTACATGGGGCTGGCCTCACGGTGAGGCTGGGCCACGACTCCTCCACATGTACAGCCATCGTCCAGCCACCTCAGGGGTGGGACAAACCAAGGCCAGGCTCAGGTTCACTCTGTAAGGGGCACTGCCTCAGGGTGCCCAGGGCTGGATGCTCCCTCCCACTCTGGATGCCTCGGGGCTGGGTGCTCCCTGTGACTCTGAATGCTCCAGGACTGGGTGCTCCTCCCACTCTGGGTGCTCCCTCCGACTCTGGATGCTCCACAGCTAGTGCTCCCTCCTGCTCTGGATGATCCTGAGCTGGGTGCTCCCTCTGACTCTGGATGCTCCGGGGCTGGGTGCTCCCTCTGACTCTGGATGCTCCGGGGCTGGGTGCTCCCTCCGACTCTGGATGCTCCGGAGTTGAGTGCTCCCTCTGACTCTGGATGCTCGGGGCTGGGTGCTCCCTCACCCTCTGGATGCTCCGCCGTAGGAGCTACAATCCCTCCCCCAGCGTCAGGGGCATGAAGCCATCAGCCTTGCCACCTTGTTTGCAAGTGGGACCAGACATCACCTTCCTTTGGGAGTCTCCTGCACATCTTTAGATCTCTTTACATTTTAAAAGGTAACAGGCAAACTTCTCTGGGTTTTTGTTTTTCTCTTGAGACGGGGTCTCACTCTGTCACCCAGGCTGGACTGCAGTGACCAGACCACGGCTCACCGTAGCCTTAACCTCCCCAGTAGTTGAGACTACAGGTGTGCGCCACCATTCCTGGCTAACTTTTGTATTTTGTGTAGAGATGGGGTTTTGCCATGTTGCCCAGGCTGGTCTTGAACTCCCGGACTCAAGTGATCCTCCTGCCTCGGCCTCCCAAGTAGCTGGGACTACAGGCGTGATTTTTTCATTTTTTGTTAAGACAGGGTCTTGCTTTGTTGCTCAGGCTGTCTCGAACTCCTGGCTTCCAGGGATCCTCCTACCTCGGCCTCCCAAAGTGCTGGAATTACAGGCATGAGCCACCTCGCCCAGCCTGTAGGCAAAGGTCTGCACAGAGCTGTAAGAGTCGTTGCAAGGCACTGGCGGTGCCACTGAGAGGCAGTCATTCCTCTGAGCCTCAGTTTCTCCATCTGGAAAATGAGTATAAACTCTGCCTTTTGCCTGCCCATCTCCTGGGGGACATGAGTGACACATGACACCATAGAAACGTTAGAGGCATGGGGGTTCTCGGAAGCACCCCCACACTGACTCCTCCTGCGAGCCAAAATGCATTCAGCAGCAAACCTGCTACGGCTTTAAAACCACCACCAACCGAGCTGTGCTCCAGAGGCAGAGACGCGAGCTTCGGCTCCCAGCCCTGCGGCTGCCGCTCCGGCACCTGGGCACAGCAAGGCCTCGGGGCTGGGACCGCGCCACGCTGTGTGGGAGGAAACCGTTGCCTGGGAGGAAACCGCAGGGAGGCCGAGAGATGCTCCTGTCCAGCCTTTGCCTTCATTGGAAGTCCAGAGAGGGGAACAGATTTTCACCTGAGGTCACGCAGGAGGTTCAGAGCACGGCTGTCTCCCAGCCCTTCCAGGTGTGGGTGTAGCAGGGCAGGCAGGTAACAGGCTCAGACGTGTTCTGCCTGTGCATTTACATAGCAGTGCCTCACCCGCCTGCCCCGCCCCACCCACCACATCTGTCCTTTCATTTACCCAAGGTCCCAGGAGCCGTTGCGGGGATGGACTTCAACCATGCCTTCAATGGGAGTTCAGACGTGGGCGGGTGTGTCTGTGTGCGGTGCGGGAAGTGGAGGGCAGAGGAAGGCAGCAGACAGGGCTGGGCACAGGAGAGACTCGGACCCCGGGAAGAGGCTGAGCTTAACCGGAACAGGACGGAGGCATCTGCTGTCAGTGAGGGTGGGTCCAGGCACAGCTCTCCCCTCTCCCCTGCCCCGGCTGCCACCCACACTCACCCAGGCCTGCCCAGCAGGGGTGTGGGGCTGGAGGGGAGTGTGAAAACTCCCCTATACAGCACAGCTCCTACAACTGGAATTAGATTTACACGTATAGTCACGGGAGGATGCTGTGGTATCTTATTAAGTGGAAAAAGAAGATGAAAAAAGGAAATTCCAGAATAAGCAATGTAGTTTGGTCCCATGAAGAGCAAACATACGCATCCACCCCGCGTACACCTGTGTGAGTGTGGAGAGACACAGAGAAGGTGGGAGGACGCACACCCTGACTGCTAAGACCACGGGTAGGAGCTTAACATTTTACACACATCTGCAGCGTTGCACCTATTTTTTTTAGGGTTGGATTATCCTTAATATGTCATGTCTACAAGGCATCCAAGTCAGAAAATAAATTTGGCGGTTCTCTGTAGGACTTTATCTCTTGGAGATAAAATCTGAGGCTTAGAAGAACTAACGACTTAACTTTACGGTTAAGGTTGGCGGCTCACGCCTGTATCCCAGTACTTTGGGAGGCTGAGCAGGAGGATCACTTGAGGAGTTTGAGGCCAGCCTGGGCAACATAACAAGACCCAGTCTCTATAAAAAACAGAAAATAAGAAGTTAGCCAGGAGTGGTGGCACGCGCCTCTATTCCCAGCCACTGGGGGTGCTGAGGTGGGAGGAGCACATGAGCCCAGAAGGTTGAGGCTGCAGTGAGCTAAGATTCCACCACCGCACTCCAGCCTGGGCAGCAGAGCGAGACCCCGTCTCAAAAAACAAAAACAAAACAAAACAGAAACAGATTTAACAACTTAGGAATGAATTAGATCACCCAGCAGTTGTAAGGAACAGGTGGAGGGGCAGGGAGAAAGGCTGCATTGTTTGACTTTTTAATAATTAGTGAGCAGTTCCCACGTTTCAGGGCCTGTTTCTAAAAGCACATCACGTACTTTCCTCATTGCAACCCTTACAGCCACCCTCCGAGATAGGCATGACCATCATTCCCAACTTCCAGGTGAGAACGCAGAGGCAGAGAGCGGGGAGAGAATGAGCCCGAGCCGGGAGAACCCGGGGGCCAGAGTCCAGTGTTCTACACGTCTGCAAGGTAGTGTAAGTTACTTTATAAAATTCTGGGAAAAGAAAACTAGTAAGACCAAGAGAAGCCAGCTCATTAAATTCTGGAATCTGCTGAGGCTGAAACAGCTGAGCCTGGTCCCACACCGCCCCCACGTAACTGGAGGGGAAGGAGGCCAGGCCCCTTCTCGATTCTGAGCAGCGAGTGCCTGGCTGGGGCTCACGGCTGGGACCGGTGGGGCTGTTTGGTGAAGAGCCAGAGAGTCAGCATCTTAGGCCCCGGCCGGGGCAGCACTGAGCCAGCTGAGGCCACAGGAGAACGAGAGCATGACCGCGCTCAGCAACCCTTTAGGGACACTGAGATCTACGTTCACACAGTTTTTGTGTCACAGATATTCTCCTTCTTTTGGTTCTCTCCCACGCCCGAGCCATTTACAAATGTGAAACCCAGGACAGTCCAGGACGATGGAGTGGTGCCCGCCTCGCAGCTGAGGGGCTGGGCAGGGAAGGAACACTCCACCCTGCAGGCCCAGCTCACGCCAACCTCCTCTGCCCCTGACGTCCCACGGGGCAGCTCCACCAGGTTACATGAGGTTACAGGATGGCTCCTCTTCACCTAGATTTCTCCCATGTGGGTGACCTGACCACACACACAGCAGGTGCCCAGGGATGGCCCCAGCTTCAGCAACTCAACAGCAGAACACCCACGTGGAGGTGCTAGGTCACACAGTCTCGACTCGCTGCAAGCCCCGCCTCGGGGGCTCAAGCCTTCCAGGCTCATCCTCCCAACTCAGTCTCCCAAGTAGCTGGAACCATAACCGCGCACCACCATGCCCAGTTAGTTTTTATGTTTTGGTAGAGATGGGGTCTCACTACATTGCCCAGGCTGGTCTCAGACTCCTGGCCTCAGGCAATCCTCTCACGTCAGCCTCCCAAGGTGCTGGGATTATCGGCGTCAGCCGCTGTGCCTGAATTCCCTGGCCCCTTTCTCACCCACGGCCTGGGAGCCAGCCTGGACCACCTGGTACACATACACGGCCCCGCGAGCGGCTCCCACCCCAGACCAGCCCTCCATGCAGTCCCCACACACACGCCCCGCCTGGCTGGTGAGGTGGTCAGACCCAGCACCGGCTACCGTGTGCCTCCACCTGGCCTCCATCTCTTCACCCACAACGCGCTGACCAGGACCTCCAGGGGGCTTTGCTAACGGGGCGGGTGGGGCCTTGGCACCTTTAGAGGGAGCTCTTCACCACTGGCTGCTTCTGTCACGGCTAACTCTGGTTTTCAGAGTCTCCGTCCTAGCTGCTCCTGCCTTAACTCAGGCCCTCACTGCGGTGAACTGGATAATTCAGTATCCATGGAGTCTCTGCAAATCTGCCCCTCGACTTACCCTCCCCACAGGCCCATGAGACTGTCGTTTCCCTGCCTAGCACCCTTCGACGTGTCTGCCGGCCACAGGGCCTCCCCCTGCCACAGAGTGAGCCCCAGCCTGCCACACAGAGCCCTTCCGATCCTCCTGTCTCTCTCCTCCCCATCTGCCTCTTGCCCCTCACGGGCTCTTTTCCTCTCCCCACCGCCCTCTTCTTCTTCCCTCTTCCTCCCTCCCTCTCCTTCTCACTCCTCGGCACAACCAGACCCTCAGCTACGCCCCACACTTCCTCGGCACCACATTCCCAGCACCCTCCTGTGCAGAGCTGCGCCTGCTCCTGAAGTGCCCTCTCCTGGCACCTGGTCACCCACCCTCCAGGCCCAGCTGCAACACCCACTCCCCTCTGCAGCCCAGAGGCCTCCCCCACCTCCCCAGGGGCCACCTTTTGCCCACGGCAGGTCCGCCCCATGCTCCTGCCTGCCTGCTACTCCTGCAGCACTTCTCACACTGCACTGCCATATCTGACACCAACTGTGAGCTCCTGGAGGGCAGGGGCTGGCTTCTCCGCCTCCTCGGCCTTGGGGCCTGGCGTGAAGGTGACTGAGTGCACACAGGAACTGGCGTGGGACGTGTCACGCAAAGTTCCGTCCAGAAAGCTCTGGGCCTTGCCAGGGATCCGTGCGGTTCCCCAAGCCCACCCTGGGTCCCTGCAGCCCCCTGGCTGCCTTTGTGCTGATGGCCCTGAGCTGGAGGTCAGTGCCATGCTGGTGGCGTGTGGGGTGAGCAGAATGGGCTCAGCACCGCACAAGGCAGCTGCTTGTTCTCCCTTCGGAAGCAGAAAAGTCAGGCTGCAGGCCTCACAACAGCAAGAGAAAAGCCGGCCGTGTCGGAGATGCTCTGCTGTCAGACTCCGAGCAAGGCACACGTTCCGAGAGGCAGCGTGGCGTCTGGTCCAATCTTCCGATCCAGCCAAGTCAGTTCCTGCCAAGCAGCCCGAGAGGCAGGGGCAGCTGGAGCAGGCCCCCGGGGCAGACGAATTAAGTGACTGCTTCTGGGAATCTAGGAAACGTCAGCCACTGAGTGAAAAAATCCATCTTTGTAATGAGGCACAAACACACGTCTTCCACGTACAAATTAGGTTGAGAGGAGAAAGGACATCACGAGGCCAATTTGCAGGCGACTGGGATGAAATGGCTCCAGGAGCTGCTGCTTCTCCGCTCCACGGAGGGACAGGCCGAGGGTGAGGTTTGGAAAGGGGGTAGGGGACGCGCCGACAGAGGACTTTCACCCCACACCCATCGGGGAGGAGGCTCTGCAGAAAGCTGACTTCTCCAAACCCTTACACTTGTGGGAACGTAAAATGCTGCAGCTGCCACGGAAAACAGGATGCAGGCTCCTCAATTAAACAGAATCGCCGTAGGATCCAGCGATTCCACTGCTGGGTACAGACCCGCGAGACTGGAAGGCAGGATCTCAGAGAGGTGCACACTCGAGGTCACCGCAGCGTTACTCACAACGGCTGGAACACGGAAGGAACCCAGATGGCCGTCACAGACGAGCGGATAAACAAAACACGGATGTGCACCGTGAAAAGCTCCCCAGCCTTACAAAGGACGGAAATCCTGATGCCTGCGACGTCACAGGTGAACCTTGAAACCTTATGCACAGGGGCCTGGTTGAACTGCAGCTTCTAGCCTGGGAGGTCTGGGGGGCCTGAGATTCTGCATTTGTAATGAACACCCAGGTGACATCCACATCACTGGTCCTCGGCCCACACTTTGAGCAGCATCTGAATCCTCTCCTAGCCCTTATGCCTTCACCTCCAGGAGGAGCTCTCTGTAAACTGGAAGCGGCCAGGACCCCCGAGCTTCCCCAGACAGGAGACTACGCGGAGGTGAGCAGACTTTCGGAAGTGCTGCCGCAGGCAGGTCAGGGATCACCGCCACCTCCACGAGCGGAGGGCTGGCTGCTGGGAATGAAACAGTGACGAGGCCGGACACGGGGGCTCAATGCCTTCATCCCAGCACTTTGGGAGACCGAGGCAGGAGGGTCATGTGAACCAGGAGTTTGAGACCAGCCTGGGCAACAGAGCAAGACCCTGTCTCTACCAAAAATAAAAAATTATCCAGGCAAGGTGGTGCATGCCTGTAGTCCTAGCTCCTAGGGAGGCTGAGGTAGGAGGACTGATTGAGCTGAGGAGTTTGCAGCAGCGGTGAGCCGTCTGCCACTGCACTCCAGCCCGGGTGGCAGGCCAAGACCTCGTCTCTTAAAACGCTGCCGGAGAGGGCACGGCTCTGCAGTGGGCAGGCAGCAGAGTGAACGGACGCTCCAGCTCCTCCCGTGGCGTCATGGCCCGGAGTCCCAGCAACCGAACAGAGGGAAACGGAAGCTTTAGGAAAATGGCATGTCCCCCACCCAGCCCAGGGCTCCTGCCAGCCCCTAGGCCAGGGACCCAGGATGACTCAGCAGGACACACACCCTCCTCAGAGCCAAGTGGGCTCAAGCCAGGTTGGAGGGAGGGTCAGGTTCTGGCCCAGCCCCTTCCCTCCAAGCTGGGCTGGGTGACACCCACCCCCCACCTGAGCTGGACTTCCTCTGAGGGATTTGGGCAAAACCTAAGACTGGCCCGTCTTCCTTCATTAGGACTCAGGTCATCGTTTCATGGGCAGGCTCCCCTACACCCACACTGTGGGGCACATTTGGCCGAGATCAGAAAAACACCCAGCTGCTTCACTCAAAGGGTGACGATGCCTCCCAGGCTCCGGCGGGCCCTGCTCAGCCTCCCAGCGCCGGCTGGACTCTGGATGACATTGAAAGTGGGCTGACTCCGATCCCAAGCCATCAGGGGCACCAGGCCTCTCTAATTAACCAGCCAGCCCCTCTCCCTTCCCACCACAGCCCTCAGATAATGAGGGCAGGCAGCCGAGGCCACAGGCCCAATTACAGAGGGGAGCGGTGAGGGGCAGCACGGCAGCTGCTTCCACCCGCGAGCTCATGAGCTCACAGCCGCTGAGGGCTGCCAGGCGTCTCGCTGGGGACGCCTCCGTGTGCCCAGGAGCACCCGAGGCTCTGTCCCCTGACCTCGCCTGGGCCTGGACACTTTCCCTGGTGGGGATCTCCCCAGCACCCCTTCTCCGGCCTGCCCGAGCCCTCACCGCCCAGGGCCCTGGCCACAGCCTCCCGCAGAGGGCGAGGAGGTGCAGTGTGGCGATGGAGATAAGTGGGGAGGTGCCCCGAAGCTGGCAGGCTCCAAGCGGAGCTCCCCCAGCCCCAACCCCAACCCCAACTGTAGCGAACCGCCCATCCTGGTCTAACACTGGGATCTGCGTGGCTCCTGACCCCGCAGGCGCACGAGGAATCTGTGCTGGACGAGGAATGGATGGCATCGTCTCTCCTCCCAGACGCCCGAGAGCCCTGCAGGGGTCATGTCTGGGCCTCCCTGATTCTGCAGCAGCTCTGGTTCTAGGTGACCACCCCTCACAGGAGGAATCCTGGGGGGGTCAGTGACTGCGATTCTCTCCCTGGAGTCCCAGGCCCTGTACATCTGCCCATTCACTGCTCAAATGTAGCTTGATCCCCGAAAGACTCCCAAGTCCCCTACAGCTCAGCATCCCAAAGATCCCAGCTCTGCCCTGCGTTTTCAGGTCCCCGGGATCTCAGCCTTGGAGGCAGCTGGAGCACGCCCCTCCCTCCTCCGAGGTCACCGTCCCCCAGTCAGATCCTGTGCTGCTTCTTCCTCCAGCACATGACTCTGCCCCGCGGGCACCTTCCTCAAAGTGAGGCGCTTGCCCAGCACAGACCGTTTCCAGCTTCCAGCCTCGGCCTGTGTGTTCTTCCCCTCCGCAGACGCCCTTCCCTCTGCCCTCAGCCTTGCAGAAGCCTGCTTGGCCTTCAGGGGCCCACTCCTCCAGGCAGCCCTCCCGGATGCTCTGAGTCCTGGGAACCCCAGTCCCAGCCACGGTGCACGTCACTCCCGAGAATCCCATCTGCCCATCGTGACTGTCAGGCCATGAGGGAAGGAACAGTTCTGAACACCTCTCTTTTTGGACACCCCTAACCCAGGACTGGCACACAGCAGGCTAAGCGACTGAGGGAGACATTTACACGAGGAACCTGCACACAAACAGGGCTTCCCTGCCGGCTCAGGAATCCAGTGCTGGAGCTACAAAGGCTTCCGGGACTTCCGCGTAAACTACGAGCACACGGGACTAACTGTAGGAGCTCCAATTCTAAGTTTAAGACAAAGAGAATTCCAGTGAGGAGAATGTGGGTATCGGGGACTGCACTGTGTCCCCCCGGGGCTTTATTTGGAGAGAGGGTTGTTAGGAGGTCATTTAGGTAAAATGAGGTCACGAGGGTGGGGCCCTAATCCAACAGAACTCGTGTCTTCATAAGAAAAGGAAGAGGTCGGGGGTGTGGCTCAGCTCTGTCATCCCAGCACTGTGGGAAACTGAGGTGAAGGATTGCTTGAGAGCCAGTCTGAGACCAGCCTGGGCAGCAGAGCGACGCCCTGTGCCCACAAAATACTTAAAATTAGACAGGCGTGGTGGCACACACCTGTTGTCTCAGCTACCCGGGAAGCTGGGGCGGGAGGATTGCTTGAGCCCAGGAGTTGGAGGCTGCAGTGAGCGGCGACCACACCGCGGCACGCGAGCCTGCCTCTCCTCTCGCCAGGTGAGCCACAAGAAGGCGGCTGTCGGCACGCCGGGAAGAGCGCCCTCACCAGACACAGACTCAGCCAGCAGCTGGGTCTCAGTTTCATGCCTCCAACCTATGAAACATGTGTCCACTGCTGAAGGCGCCCAGTTCAGTCGGGGCGCTTTGCTGTGGCGGCCTGGGCTACGACCCAGGGAGTCACTCAGCCTCTTCTAAGACGTCCGGGACCCGCTCCATCCTCGTAACACGCGTGCAGCCTCTGCAGGCAGGACCCTGTGAGGGTGAGCAGCAGTCACAGGCGCCCTCGCTGCCTGCTGGTGATGGGCCGGGCCGTCGGCCAAGGCCTCACCTGCACTAACTCACTCATCCATCAAGATGACGGAAGCTTCATGACGCCATTTTACAGACGACTCCATTTTACAGACGGCAAAACAGAGGCCCAGAGATGTGAAGTGACTTATCCACGACTGCTCCACCGGGGCCACGCGGGGACCTCAACCCAAGTCTGTCAGGCCCTGCAGCTCAGGGCACAGCCACCTCACCATCTTGGGGCCAGGGAGGAGGGAAGCTGCCCCTCCAGGCCCTTGCGGGAACATGGAGTCACTCCTCAAAGTATAGATGGGCCCCTCCCATCCGGTCATGAGCTCTCAGCATCACGTGGCGTCTGCGTGGGTGCAGAACTCACCGGCCAGTCCAGTAGCACCAGCTGCCCCCTTGTGCTCAGGTGGACCAAGCGGCCTCTCACCCTGGCCAGCCCCTGTAGTCCAGGGCTCTTTCCTTCCTAGAACCCTTGTTCACCCCCCTCTAACTCCTACCCATCTGCTCAGAATACACCAAAGAGGCTGGCGCTGTGTCTCAGCAAATGGCCTCAGTCCCTGTGTAGCCCTGTCCCGACCCTATCATCCCCCAGGGATGGCCATCACCACCTGACTTGTCTCCAGCACCAGGGTCATCTCTTAAAATCAGATCCCATCACACCCCCGCTTAAAACTCTCCACTGACATCCCATTAAGGTCCCAGTGAAACCCCAACTCCTGGCCTTGCTGGCAAAGCTGTGTGTAATGGGCCAAACTGCTGCTCCCTCTCTCTGTCCCGGACGCCATCATCTGTCCCTTGAACATGCCCTGAGGTCAGAGAGGGCCCCGAAGCCTCTCCCTGTGTGCTCTGCATTAATTCTCGGTGTCCAAGTGCTACTTCGTGTTTATCCATTTGTCTTCCCTGTTCCTCGGTGGACCGAGTGCTACCTCATGAGTGCTATAACATCAAGTAGAGCACCTAGGGAGAGGCTCTGGGGACCCTGTCTGAGCTCCATTTGTCTTCTCTATTACCCCACCCCTGGAAAGTCATCTCCGTGAGTGAGGACTCTGTCCGTCTCGTTCACGGCATCGCCAGCACCCAGAACAGGGCCTTCACACAGTGGGCTATTAACTAAAGAACGAATGAATGAATGAATGCACATAATCTCCTCCAAGAAGGAAGTGTGAACCTCCAACCCCCCAAATGCCCGCCACCCAGCTGTGTTCCCCTAACACCCTCTCCTCCCGCCCCCATCGGGGAACACGACCCTCAGAAGCTCAGAGCTCCCCAGCCTCACCGCCCACGCCAGGACTGAGTCCTTGGCCTTCTGAACACTAAGAACCATTTCAACGGAAATGCCTGGAGCAGCCCAGAGCTCCAGGGTGGCCTGGGGACCCACTTCCAGCTGAGGTCCTCCCCGGGATGGCCACTGTTGCCTAAGATGTGGCCCCAGGGAACAGCTGTGTTAACTGCTGCACAGCCAGGCCAGCAGCTGCCTCTGTGGCCCGGGCCCTGGACCGTCCAGGGGAAGCAGGCCAGCCCCGTGCCTCTTTATGATCCCCTGTATCTGGAATATTCACAGCAGTTGTAAGGTTGAGAGACAGAGGAGGAAACAGGCTGCCAGGTCCCATTCTCCCAGCAGGAGTCACAAAACATGACCTCACCGCCCAAGTCCTGGAAGCTGGACCTTCCCAAGTCCGCGCGCCCCGACCTACACTGACCCGTAGTCCAGGCCTCCGCAGGGCTGGAGGAGGAGCCAGCACAGCCCAGCGGCGGCCCCCACCTCCCTGCAGTATTCCTGGACCAATTAATCCACATTCCTCAGCCCAGTTTACCAGACATGACAGAGCAGGAAAAAAAAATGACCTCAGCTGACATCCTGGCTTTCCCCCTTATTAACTGGGCATGTTAACCTCACTGTACCTTTGGTTTTCTCATCGAGCTTTTGAATGCCACTGAAAATGCCCTTGTGAAGTTGCCAATGGCCCCCGTGTTCCATGTCCATGTTTATTTCTTCTGACTTCTCCATCCCTCCTGGTCCTCTCAGCACTTCCCACCCTCCATCCGCGACCCCCACCCTCCTCCCGCCGTTAGTTCTTCCCAGAGCTTACTGTGTCCTGAAACCGTCTTGTTTACTTGATCATTACTTGTTTTTAAGTCCCCTTGCCCACTATCATCTCAAGAAAGTTCCTCTTCTGTCTTCTTCAGTATAGTAACTCCAGTCTGAAAACCATGACCAGTGGCCGGGTGCGGTGGCTCACGCTTGTAATCCCAGCACTTTGGGAGGCTGAGGACGGTGGATCAGCTGAGGTTAGGAGTTGGAGACCAGCCTGGCCAACATGGCAAAACCCCTTCTCTACTAAAATACAAAAATTAGCTGGGTGTGGTGGTGCACGCCTGTAATCCCAGCTACTCAGGAGGCTGAGGCAGGAGAATCTCTTGAACCCAGGAGGTGGAGGTTGCAGTGGGCTGAAATCACACCATTTGCACTCCAGCCTGGGCGCAGTGTGAGACTACGTTTTAAAAAACAAAAATAAAAAATAAAAAACCATGACTAGCACATGGAAGTCACTTGAGGATGAGTTCCAGCAAAACTAAGATGAAAACAAAAAAGAGAATAGTGTGTCTAACCAAGGAGGGTAGCAAAGGGGAGTCCCATTATAACAGCTGTGCAGTTACCAGCCCAGGAGGGAGCAGGAGGGAGAATCTAGAAGGGTTTATTCCAGGAAAAAAAAAAGAGGCTCCGTATGATACTAAACTTGAGATGCTGACTAACCCTGAGGGATCGAAGGTGCATTATTCCCTCAGCAATAAGAAAAAGGAAGGCAAGCTGAAACTCCAGAAAAAACTAAAAGTCATATTTAAGAAGTCCCAGAATCATCACAAAACAATTTAATATGTGGCACAGTTTAGTGTAAGGAGAAAATCGATTTGATCTCCTGCAAAGATCATTCTCGTTTCAGTAACCAGGGATGAAGAGCAGAACCGACCAACAGAATACACACCGCCTCCTCGCACACGGCCTGGCCTTGAGGAAAACAGGGTCTATCTAATAACAACTAAAAACACTTTTTTCCTGTTGCCGTAATATATTCTGGAGATGACACCATTTGAGCGAGAGCTTCGTCTTTCATGATATTTAACCCTCGGAGCATGGTGAGGTGCGTGGTACCACGACGGTATTTTACAGATGAGGCACCTCAGGTCTCAGACAGTGAACGGGTTTTCTGAGGTCACAGAAGAGCTAGATTCACAGCCTGACTTCTAACAGCAGCGCTACCTCTCGAAGCTCGGGTGTGAACCCAGTGGGAGAGCCAGAAGAGACACCCAAGCTACGCGACCCAGAGCCGGCCCTAGACATCAGGGCGCTTGGTTTTCCTTTGTCCTTGCCAAGAGGCCGAGGGCACCACAGGCCGGCGCACAAGCCGCAGAGCAGCAGGGCTGGTCCAGAATCGCGGCTGGGAAGGTGGAAGGACAGGGCGCAGCAGGGTCTTACCTTCCTGCAGTCTTTGCAGAACACCGAGGAGCTGCCCAGGAAGCGCAGCACGTCCCCACAGAGCAGACACTGGGACAGGCCGTTCCCCATCACGCTCCCCCGCAGGGTCTCCAGCCGCTCCACGAGCCGTCTGCGGCCAGGACACAGAGTCAGAGGGAATACGCCTCCCGCTCCTGCCCAACCACTGCCTGGCACAGCTGCCACCGAGGCCCAGAACTGAACCGCGCCACGAGGCTTTTCCCTCACAAGGGCATTGTTCCTCGCCTGCCCTTCCCCAGGCTAACCGTGAATCCTTCATTCACTCGCCAACTAATCACTGAGCACCTAGTATCCATCAGACGCTGGGGAAGTGGCAGCAAACCAGCCAGAGACAGATATGGTCCCTGCTCTCCTGGAACTTATCTTCAGTAAGGAAGAAAATTCATGAGCAAGTCAACAAAAAGACTGATTTCAGATAGAGAGCAGCGCTGTGAAATGGAAATAGTGGGCAGGGAGGGAGAAGGAGACGGAGGGGAGGGGGGAGAGGGAGACGGAGGGG
>CAUYLG010027645.1:0-30252 GCA_963573385.1 Cacajao melanocephalus | reverse complement strand
CAACACAGTGAAACCTCATCTCTACTAAAATACAAAAATTAACTGGGCATGGTGGTGCACACCTGTAGTTCCAGTTACTCGGGAGGCTGAGGCAGGAGAATTGCTTGAAGCCGGGAGGTGGAGGTTGCAGTGAGCTGAGATCGCATCACTGCACTCCAGCCTGGTGCCTGGCAAAAAAGCGAGACTGTCTCAAAAAAAAAAAAAAAAAACATAAAAGAACTTCCCGGCCGGGCACAATGGCTCACACCTGTAATTCCAACACTTTGGGAGGCCAAAGCAGGTAGATCATGAGGTCAGGAGTTCAAGACCAGCCTGGCTAAGATGGTGAAACCCCGTCTCTACTAAAAATACAAAAATTAGCCAGGTGTGGTGGTGGGCACCTGTAATCCCAGTTACTCAGGAGGCTGAGGCAGAGAACTGCTTGAATCCAGGAGGCAGAGGCTGCAATGAGCCAAGATTGCACCACTGCACTCTAGCCTGAGCAACAGAGACTCCATCTCAAAAAAAAAAAAAAAAAGAACTTTCCAATCATAGTACTTAAAATGGATTATATTTGTGCCAAAGATACTGATGTCCTCGGTTTTGGGGAATGATGCCTACAACTGGTACTAATTATTTCTACTAATACAGTGTTAAAATTATCTGATAGCACAAATATTGAGAAGCATTGAATGCAAGACCAAAACATCGCTGAAACTTAAGAGTTCCAGCAAGACAGGCTAGTTACCAAATAAATTTGTATAAGGCCAACAGACATTTAATAATCATTCACATTCACTGGTAATACAGAAAATAATGCTAGTTAAAACAAATAAAATTGGCTACCATGTTTTTGGAGACAGTTTTACCCAGTCCTGGTAAGAGACAGGAAACAAGTACCTTTTACATGATAGGAGGAATCTATCTGAGGGCAGTATGCTGCAAAGGCTTTGCAAACATCTTTTGGTCCAAGAATTTTACCTGTCTTCATTAAAAAGCAAAAAGACAAAGAATCTATAGGTCCAGCAATAAGTGACTGATTACATACATGATAATGTAGCAAAAAAGGCTGCAAATTAAGTGACAAACACAGGCTATAAAGCTGTATGTACCTGAGGTTACAAACTGGCAAGGCAACGCAGACTGAATTCAGCCCTCAGGTATGCTCTGACCCCCAGTGTGTTAACAAAACAAAGTGTGGCCCACATAAAAATCAGAAGATTTCATATTAAATCCACATTCTCTTAAATAACTAGAAGGTGCACCAGGACACATCCTCCCAGAACCACAAAGGTCTGGGTTGACTGGCCCTGGACTGTCCTTCTGATAGGACCACCTTCAGTGCTTATGGTCCCTAACAGGTCTTCAAGTCTTCCAGGCTGAGCAGCTTCACACCAGGCACCTGCTGGGTAATTTGAGCATGTTGACCTTCACAAGGTATTAACAGTCATTATCACTGGATGGTAAGATCTTGGTAGGCTTTTAGTCTTCTTTCCTTATACACGTTTTCAAAAGTTTTCTTCAATAAACACGTATTCCTTTTGTAGCAGGAAAAAGTGTTATTTTTTAAATTACCAAATCACAACTGTAATATCACTTCATCTTCCAAGATCAAAACAACTAAAGATAACAGATAATGACTGTGGTTTAAAACTAATTGAACTAAGTAATGTAAGGTTACAATTACTACAGGATTTTCCTCCCTTTGTTACTAATTAAAACTCCAGATTGGACAGACAACAGCAGCATTTTACAAAATAGATCTTTCTCAAAGAGAACAGCTTCTACAGACAAAGCATAAGCCAGCTATTTTAAGGATTCATTCCCATACATTTATGACTTCTCTCATTAAGAAAAGGAAACAGAAAAATCTCTCCTATCAGAAACCTATATTCATAACCTCAGTTAATTTGTTTATAAAGCTAAACAATTCTTTATTTCACATTGCTTTTTCATTTGATCAATAATAATAGTAGTTTTATGGGGTTCTCTTTTCCTCAAAGAACTCCAGAAAGTTTATACAAATTACCATTCATCTCAAACATCCCTGAGACCTCACAAAGTAAACCATATTATCCTCCTCACAAAGATAAAGTAGAAGGCTAGGTAGAAACATCAACATCTATAGATAGCCGGAGGTGGAGTCAATGCAATGCTCCTCTCTCTCCTCCAATCCACTCCCACATGATATCCAGAGGGAGCTTTTTAAACAAAAGCACATCACGGGACTCCCCTGCTTAAAACTTACATTAGCTTCCTACTCCTCAGATATTCTGAATCGGGTCCCAAATGGGCCTCTCTTTCACTCCTCACCTATCTCTCTTGCCCCCAGCACTAGCTCAGAGGGCCTCTAATACTCCTTTATTATTTATTTATTTATTTATTTTGATAAGGATTCTTGCTCTGTCGCCAGGTTGAAGTGCAGTGGCTCGATCTCGGCTCACTGCAACCTCCACATCCCAAGTTCAAGCGATTCTCCTGCCTCGGCCTCCCAAATAGCTGGGACTACAGGTGCATGCCACCACGCCCAGCTAATTTTCGTATTTTTAGTAGAGATGGGGTTTCACTATGTTGGCCAGGATGGTTTTGATCTCAACCTCGTGATCCACCCACCTTGGACTCCCAACGTACTGGGATTACAGGCATAAGCCGCCGCACTCCTCTATTTAATAAACCAACAAATAACCCTTGCATGTCTGCCAGACAGCAGGCGCTGCTCTAGAGCTGAGGGCTAATCCCTTGGACAACAGCAATATACTCCCTGCCCTCATGGAGCTAACATCCTGGTAACCCCACTACCAAGTTTCTTCCTCCTCTAATCATTTAAATAATATTACAACAATTGTAATAACTGTATCTCAAAGGGTCTAAAAATAAGCAGTGCTACCTATAATATAGACCTATTCTCATTTAATGACTTTAATTTTAGCTCTTTATATTAAGAGCAGGAAAGGCAGAGGAAACTACTATTCATTGAAATCTGCAATATACCAAGAATGGCACTCATTTTGTTGTCAATTTTTCAAGGTTTCTCCCGTTACTAGCCATATAGTTTTTATTCATCAGTGGCCAAAATCCAATACCCCAATTCTGCAAGAATGGGGCAGCTTAGTTTCAAATAACTTCAGAAACTGAAAGATAACTTGGTTTTAAAATCTACTATCTTAAGTTCAGAGCAGAAATGAACTGATTTTTATAAAACACTGGATCCACAATGGATGCTCTTATTATAAATAATACACTGGAATGATGTAGGTGTTTACACAACATTTTGTCTGTGCTAGAACAATAAAACTGCTCAGGAAATTTGCCTTGCAGAGAAGTAATTAGCCCTACACACACAGACAGACAAACAGACCCAAACATACAAAACAAATGGCTCCAATGGCATCTTGTTTCAGTGTTTCTACGGGAAAAGTCAGTGTCTTTCTAAACTAGGTTGGTTAAAGCCTGACATGCCAGTTGACCTCATCCATGTCCATAAACCGTATCCATGTCTTGCAAAATGCATGCCACCGGACACCAGAACGATTTGCACACATAATGCAAGGAGGAACACGTCAAATGCTCACCAGTGCAACAGAGGAGCAAAAGTACTGTCCCCTTGTATTAAAGAGAGGATATTTAATTTTAACCACCAAGGGTAAAACTCTGACCACTCGCTATGTTGCTATGATGTTGTTCTCTTCCTTTTTTTTTTTTTTTTTTTTTGAGACAGAGTCTCATTCTACTGCCTAGGATGCAGTGCAATGGCATGATACCAGCTCACTGCAACCTCTGCCTCCCGGGTCCAAGCAATTCTCCTGCCTCAGTCTCCTGAGTAGCTGGGATTACAGGCACATACCACCACGCCCAAGTGTGAGCCACCGCACCCGGCCAGACCTAGTTATTTTCACATTCAGATTTAGTTGAATCCAAAACTCTGCCACAACTCTCAGTTCAACTCCTGGCTCCACCACTCAACGAAGAGCCAAACATACTACCACATGGCTTCAGCAGCCCCTACATCACACAAAAACAACAACAGGTTTTGATGACCAACTGAAAACTGAGCTAGGCAGCACAGACAAACTCAGTCCAGTGAGCTGAAGCCAAAATAATTTCACCAGTGTTCTCTCTGGGCAGTAAGCTAATAAAGCAAGCTACCTATCGTTAATTTTACTAGAAATACACTGAAAAGCAGCAATGAATTCAAATAGATTAACTTGCTTAAAATTCACTTTCTTGGCTGGCGCGGTGGCTCACACCTATAATCCCAGCACTTTTGGAGGCCTAGGCAGCCGGATCACAAGATCAGGAGTTCAAGACCAGCCTGACCAACATGGTAAAACCCCGTCTCAATACAAAAATTAGCTGGGCATGATGGTGGGCACCTGTAATCCCAGCTACTCAGGAGGCCGAGGCAGGAGAGTCATTTGAACCTGAGAGGTGGAGGTTCCAGCAAGCCAAGATTGCGCCACTACACTGCAGCCTGGGTAACATAGCAAGACTCCGTCTCAAAAAATAAAAAATAAAAAATAAACTACCATAGAGCCATAAAACAGAATATTATTTGGTTACTAAAACTGTTATAATTGACAATATATATAGGGAAAGACACTCATGACAGCATGTTAAACAGAAAAAAAGCAGGTTACAACTATATGTATGGCAGGATCCCATTTTTATTGCCAGAAATTGTGTATGAATAGCCACATGCACCCACTCAAAAGGACTGTAAGTCTACAGATAGTAGACTTACAGGGTTTTTGCTTTGTTTTGTTTTTGAGATGGAGGCTGGCTCTGTCACCAGGCTGGAGTGCAGTGGCATGATCTCAGCTCACTGCAACCTCTGCCTTCCAGATTCAAGCAATTCTCCTGCTGCAGCCACCCCAGTAGCTGGGACTATAGGCATGCGCTACCATACCCAGCTAATTTTTGTATTTTTAGTAGAGACGCGGTTTCACCATGTTGGCCAGGATGGTCTCCATCTCTTTTCTTCATGATCTGCCCGCCTTAGCTTCCCAAAGTGCTGGGATTACAGGTGTGAGCCACCGTACCTGGCCAATTGATGGGTATTTTATAGTTTTCTACCTTTTACTTTTCTGTACTTCAATTTTTCTAACATAAAACATATAATTATCTTTTTAAATACAAAGAATATTTGTTGCTAATCATAAACTATATTATTTCAACCTAAAAGTGATCATGAGATTTAATATTTATTTTTAAAACTTATAGTTACTCATAGATATTTGGTAGCTTATTAAATACATTTAATGTTTAGTCTAGTCATTCAATTAAAAAATTACACAGGCTGGGCACAGTGGCTCACGCCTATAATTCCAGCACTTTGAGAGGCCAAGGTGGGCAGATCACACGGTCAGGAGTTCAAGACCAGCCTGGCCAACATGGTGAAACCCCATCTCTACTAAAAATACAAAAAATTAGCCAGGTATGGTGGCGTGCGCCTGTAATCCCAGCTACTTGGGAGACTGAGGCAGGACAATCACTTGAACCCAGGAGGAAGAGGTTGCAGTGAGTCGAAATCGCGCCACAGCACTCCAGCCTGGGCAACAGAGTGAGATTCCACCTCAAAAAAAAAAAAAATTATACATAGTACAAAGTTAGCAAGAAACCTTTTCCTTTCTCTTTTTTCTTTTTTTTTTTTGAGACAGAGCCTTGCTCTATCACCCAAGCTGGAGTGCAGTGGCGCAGTCATAGCTCACTGCAGCCTTGACCTCCTGGGTTCAAGTGATTCTCCCACCTCAGCCTCCGAAGTAGCTGGGACTACAGGCACACATCACCAAAGAAACTTCTTTTTTAAGCAACAGATTTGTTTACTACCATAAAAAGTACAGTAGTACAACACTTAAATGGGTTAGCTTTTGAATTTTATGTATTTTTATACCTCCCAATTCTTTATCATCACTGTAACTACCATTTATTAAGTGGATATGTCTCAAAAACTTATGTAAGTAAGCACTTAGAAATATCTGAACTTTATTATTACTATTCCTATTTTCAGCTGAGAAATGAGGCATTGAGAGGTTAGATCAAACTCAACGACTATGTGTGGTCAAACACAATATTCTCCAGAGTTTGCACTCTTAACTACACAATATCTATGGTGCCCTGTGATGAACTCTTGAAAAGAAGGCGTAAAGGTCAAATTTCATTAACATGAAAAGTGAAATTGGAAAACATAACAAGTTTCTGTATTTGTTAGAAACCAATTTTTATAGCAGTATGTTGGAATTATGGCTTATAAAATGCTATTTCAATGTAAGACAATATACCAAATGTAAGTATGACATAAGATGTACCACTACACTGTGACTTAAATTTACATTTGGAGTCTCTAAGCAAATGCTTTGCTATGAATCTTCTTTCTGGCTAATCGCCTTGAGCACACTACTCCTGGGAAAGGTCTCTCCTTTCTAAACTAACCAAACTTACAGGAGTCACTGGGGTATGGTGCTTGTGGCTCCTAATTTAAAAAATCAGTGACTACCAAGTTACAGATTAATTTGACAAGTAAACTTTTAAAAGATTGGCCTGGCCGGGTGCAATGGCTCACACCTGTAATCCCAGCACTTTGGGAGGCCAAAGCAGGTGGATCAGGAGTTCAGTCGGGAGTTCAAAGCGTGAGGTCAGGAGTTCAAGACCAGCCTGGCCAAAATGGTGAAACCCTGTCTCTACTAAAAATACAAAAAAATTAGCCAGGAATGGTGGCGGGCATCTGTAATCCCAGCTACCTGGGAAGCTGAGGCAGAGAACTGCCTGAACCCGGGAGGTGGAGGTTGCAGTGAGCTGAGATCATGCCACTGCATTCCAGCCTGGGCAACAGAATGACACTCCGTCTCAAAAAAAAAAAAAAAAAAGATTGGCCTTACTGCAATGTAGCTCATGTAATTCACTCAACAAATGTTTAATTGAGTTCCGCCAGGCACTGTTTTAGGCCCTGGTGGTACAGTGGTGAACCAAAGCCTCTGCCTTCTGAAAGGTACATGACAGATACAATTATGCAGCTGAAGGTCATGGTCAATTGTTTTTTATTAGCAGCCTAAGGCATAAAACTTAACCTGCCACTTGAAAAACTTTCTATCCGGGCCGGGCGCAGTGGCTCACGCCTGTAATCCCAGCACTTTGGGAGGCCGAGGCAGGCGGATCACGAGGTCAAGAGATCGAGACCATCCTGGCCAACATGGTGAAACTCCGTCTCTACTAAAAATACAAAAATTAGCTGGGCGTGGTGGCATGTGCCTATAGTCCTGGCTACTCGAGAGGCTGAGGCAGGAGAATTGCTTGAACCCGGGAGGCGGAGGTTGCAGTGAGCTGAGATCGCGTCACTGCACTCCAGCCTGGTGCCTGGCGACGGAGCAAGGCTCTGTCTCAAGAAAAATAAATAAATAAAAAAGAAAAACTTACAGATGGAAGCCATTGGTTTCCAACTTCCCTATGCAGGAGAAATTCCTGTAGAAGGCATTAAAAATACCAACTTCAAGGCCCCACCTCCAGCTGTCTGATTCTGAGGTGAGGTGACAGAAACCTGTATTTATTTTTATGCTATTGATTTACTTACTTTTTGAACACAGGCTCTCTGTTGCCCAGGCTAGAGTGCAGTAGGACAATCATGGCTCACTGCAGCCTCGATCTCCTGGGCTCAAGTGAACCAGATCCTCCCACCCCAGCCTCTAGAAGAGCTGGGAATATAGGCACGAGTCACTATGCCCAGCGTATTTTTTAAAAAAAATTTTTTTAGAGGCAAGGTTTCTCCATGTTGTCCAAGGTGGTCTCAAATTCCTGGGCCCAAGCTAGCCTCCTATTTCAGCATCCTAAAGTGTTGGGATTACAGGCTTGAGCCACCATGCCCAAAACCTGTATTTTTAACAAGTGCCTCCATTAACGCTGATGTAAATGATTGGCAGTCCACACTTTGAGAAACCCAACCAGTAAGTGGAGCCATTCAGGAGGAAGTGATCATTCAGAAGGCAATAGCTCTATGGCAGAATAATCTGAGGTGTGTAACATAACCCTAACTCTCATGTCATTAATTCTCTACAACTCACAAATTTTAGCAAATTAAAAAGACGATTTAGAGTAGGGGAATTTGGACGAGGCACAGTGGCTCATCCCTGTAATCCTAGCTCTTTGGGAGGCCTAGTGCCTAGGTGAGAGGATCCTTTAACGCAGGCTTTTTAGACCAGCCTGAGCAACATAGACCCTGTCTCTAGAAAAAAATTTAAAAACTAGCTGGGCATGGTGGCATGCACCTGTGGTCCCAGATACACCAGGAACTGAGGCAGGAAGATCACTGGAGCCCAGGAGTTAGAGGCTGCAGTGTGCCATGACTGCGCCACTACACTCCAGCCTGAGTGACACAGCCAGACCCTGTCTTAAAAAAATAAAAAATTTTTAAAAAGTGAAGGAGTTTACCAGCAGCTCCTCCTTAATAATCTCTTACAGGAGCTTTGATAGTTTGTCCCAATCTAGGCATTTGGGGAAAAGATAAACTTGAGCAGAGGTTCTACTACCAATATTAAAGATAAGCTTTAAGAAAAAGAAAATTGCTATCAACTGCCAAGAAAAAAAAATGCCAAGAGAGACAAACATTTCACAGAACTAACTTGCTACCACTCATTTTATGCCCTATTTCACAATGCTTAGTATCTGAGCAATCCACAGGGTTCCAAAGTACATTAAAAATTTGTTCATTTCCTCTCTTACTCAGGCAGAATAATAATGGAGTTTTCTGAAGGTACCATAAGCCTCAGCAATTTCAACAGATACATTCTTAGATAAAGAAATACCCTTTTTTAAAAAAGATCATACTATCAGAAATGATCTTTACTGGATTACTTAAAGGTGTCTGAAGTAATTTTAACACCATCATCAAATTGGTGTCCCTCACTCCTTAATTTATATGACTGAAAAGTCCCTGGATTCTTTACAAATCCACCTGCAGAAAGGATTTTTCTTTCATATGTATGTATTTTTTAATGTTTTTACTTACAAGGAAGCTCCCATCAAAATGACATTTCAAGCAAACCAGTAAAAGAAATTTTAAACAGAAACATATTTTGTTCTCAGAGATAAACTAAGAAATAATAACTAGAGTGTTTAAGCTTCTGCACTCTCAGCCTTAAAGTCATCTAAAAATAAAGATATCCTAACAAATACATTCCACCTATTCATATTTTGCGGGTTTAGAGTGGCACCATGCAAACCAGCTGGCCTGCTGGGTCCCGGCCCCAGTTCCTGCCCTCACATGCTGTCCACTACATAATCCATGAGATCTCTGCGCCTTTCTCTTCATCTGTTCCACGGGATTAGCAAAACTGCCTCCCCGCTGACAGAACTGAGAATTTCTAGAGGCATTTGTTTATATGGGATTTGCTGTTATTATCCACCCTCTCATTGGCCCTGTTTTTATTATCTGTACGTTTTGATCAAGAGGGAACAGCAAGAGAAGAATGCCAACAGACAGGCACAAAGAAACGCATCTGGCCGGAGCCTGCATATATTTAAATTTCCAGGTTGCTGCTGCCCTCAGAATAGCATTGATAATGGCAAAGTTCTAGACAAAACTTTCATATTGAAGAAGCTATTAAAATCTCCATCGCCTCTAACTCCACAGAGAAGCCGCTAATCTATTTCTTCCAAAGCAAAGCCTTCTTGAGTCTGAATCACAATAAAAGATTGCCCATAGGAAATGTAATCTCCGAAGTTGTTTTCTAATCCCAAAGCAAGCAGAAGCGCAGGAAGGTGCGGCCGACTCCTCGCCGGTTTTCTTTCCTTGGGAATTCTGATGGTATTCCCTCGTGCAAGCAAGCGGCCGCAATTGTGCCTTGGGTCCACACCACAAAACCGGGTCGGTGCGTAAGAAGGGAAGGGACGCGGCGGACTCGGGGACGCGCTCACAGGGCGCGGGAGCCGTTCTCGGTTAAATGCCTTCAGGGGCGGCCCCGCGGCGCGCCCTGGGGCCGAACGGCATTGCCTGCCCTTCACTGACCCAGGATTCTGCAGGCTCGCAACTGAGCGGCCGAGGAAGGAGCCGGGGCTCCAGGCAGAGGCGGCGCCGCTCCCGCCAGCGCGGGTCCCGGGGAGGCCAGCGGGAGGCGAGGCCGGGCCGCCCCGCGCCGGTGGCCGAGGGCAGCGAGGTCAGCCCGGGAAGGAGAGGCCACCCGGGGTCTCCGCGGGAGGAGAGAGCCCGCTCGGCGACGGGGCCGCGGCGCCCATTCATCCCCACGCCGGTCCCGCGGCCGCCACGCCACGGCCCGCCACGGCCCGCCGCGGCCCCCGGCCTCCCAGTGCGGGTCCGCCCGCCGCCCCGCCGCCGCCCCCGAGGACGAGAAGGACGAGGCGGAGGGGCGGCCGCCGCCGTCTCCCGGGCGCGCGGCGAGGGGCGAAGGGCGGCCGGTGGGACAAGCGCCGGGCGCGGGACGGACGCCCCGAGCGGCCATCACGCCGACCCCCGCGCCGACCCCCGCCCCCGCCGCCGCCCGCGGTCCAGGCCGCCGCCGTGCAGCCAGCTCCTCACCTCATCTCCGGGCGGGTCCGCGCTGCTGCCCCAGGGACAAATCAGTGCCGCTCACGCGCCGCGGGGAGGGACGCAGGAGCCGCAGCCCCGCAAACCATCCCCGCCCGCCTCTCCGTCCGTCCCGGAGCCCGCTCGGGATTCTTCCTCGCGAGCCGCCGTACTACGGAGCAACCAAGCTGCGCTCCCTCCCCTGGCACCTCCACTCCTCTCTACCTCCTTCTCTCCCTCCCTCGCTCCCTCGCTCCCGCCTATCTCCTCATCTCCCTCCGCTGCCTCCCCCGCCCCCATCCAACCCCCCCGTCTCCGCCCACAAGTGGGTGGGAAAACCTCCTACCAATCGGAAGAAGAGGCCCGCACCTTCTCACCGCCCCCTACCGCTGGCCCCGCCCACCGAGCAAACCCAAGGAGGGAGAGCCAAAGAAATGTAAGACAACAGAGTGACAAGCCAAATAAGCCAATCAGTAGGCGTTGAGAGGGGGGGAGATTAGCACTCTCCCTTCTCCTCCCCACGTAGGCGTAACCGGAGATTTCTTGTTTGATGTTGCCCTAGCGTGGTTTATGGAGATTTTCCTCCACGATTTCAATGCATCTGCTCGTTTCCGTGCAAGACGCTAGATAGGATGCACTTAACTAACTTAATTATTGGAGGTTTTAAAGGAGAGAATAACGTGGAAAGGAAAAGAGAGGCGAAGCACAACCCAAAGCGGTTGGCAGGGGCTGTGGTTGGAATGAGGAAGGGTGTGGCCATCAGTTAGAATTTGCATAAAACGGAACCCATCCAGGCGATTCCAACTTCGCCCATTTATTGGTAGCCCTTGGGGCGGTGCCTCGCTTCTTCCCCTACCCCCGAACGGAACCTGCCGGGAGATGTAGTTTCGAGACCGGTTGCCATGGCGTCCTAGACAGACTCGCGTGTCCGACCCCGCCCTTCAGGAGTGACGAGCGACCTGACCAATGGGAGCGGGGGGCGGGCTCTCTGCGGCAGGACTTGAAGGTGGCGGTGGCGAAGGTGCAGGCCGTTGGGGCGGCTCAGAGGCAGGTGAGCCCCAGGAAACGCGTTCTGTGTCTTGAGAAACGGGACTTTAAGCGAAAAGTGGAGAGATGCCCCACGGAACCGTGCAGCCCTGGGGAGGTTGGTGGTTCGCGTCGAACCCCACCCGGAGACTCGTTCGGGCCCAGGCCTAGCTTAGCTGAGGCCGCTGAGGGGCGGGTAAGACTAGATTTGAGGGACAGTTTCCTGGACCTTGACGGGTTTTGGTTGTAGGTCTTATCTCAGTTTGCATCTCCCTCTACCTTTATGGAGAAGGAGGTCTGGGAGTGCCCTTCCACTTAATCTCCCAGGTTGAGTCTTCACTGTTGCTTGTTTCTAGAATTTGAGTGTCTTTGTCTTCCTCTGCTACTTCTTGGCCACTTCTTTCTTCCCCATCCCTTTCTGTATTCCGAAAGCAGTTAGTAGTTATTCGCTGTATGTGGCTTTTGAGCCAGATTTGCCCTCTTCATTCCGCTAAACAGCGGAATAATCTGGAGCGAGGTGTAAGCATCGCCTTGGAATAGGTCTGGGTACAAGCCCGAACATCTGCATTTCTAAGAAGCTCCCAGGTGCGGCTGTCCAGGTTATGAGCAGCAAGGTTTTACCTAAACTCTGTCCAGTACAAATATACTGCGAGACCCTTATGTCATTTTAAGTTTTTGGGTAGCTACATTTAAAAAGTGAAAAGAAACTCGTGAAATTAATTTTAATTATATTCTTCATTTAGCCCAGTATATCCGAGACATTACTATTTCATCGCTTCATCAAATATTTAAAAATTAAGATTTTACGTTCTTCATATTAAATCTTCGAAATCTGATGTGTATTTTCCACTTCCAGCGCATCTCAATTCTGGCTGGACACAGTTGGAGTGCTCAATAGCCACCTGTGCTAGTGGCTGCTACCGTAGCCCACTGCAGAAATTAAAAGGTGTGAAAAGTAAGGTTGCATTGACCAAAGCCTTTGCAACTCTGTGAGATGGGCTTCAGAACTACTTTAGACATTCTCTGTAATTGAAATATGCCCAACTTACAGAAATAATAGTTAAAATAGCCAAGATTTCTGAAAGTATGATGTTGCCCTGAGTGCTTTGCATGTACTATTTAATCCTTACGGCAACCGTTTGAGATAACTGCTATTATTATCTGAGATATGGGATCTCGGGCCCAGAAAGGTTAAAATTAAGTAGCCCAAAGTCATACAGCTGATAAGTAGGAGAGCCTGGATTCAAACTCCAGGCAGTTGTGACTTCTAAATCTGATCCAGCAGCCACTGCAGTGTAAAATTACTACTTTTTATTACTAATTTCCCTTCATTGATGCCTCTGTTCCAGCTTATAGCAGGGGATAAGATATTTAGATTTGAAACTGAGAGTTCCCCATACAAGATCAAGCTGCCAGCCTTGTGCAGTGAAATATCTCTAAGATAACTATACTCTTTTTGTAGACCCAATGAGTAGTACTACATTGAGCTCAGGAGAGTTTTAAGAGTAGAAGAGCAAAAATAAACATATTAGGCGGGGCGTGGTGGCTCACACCTATAATCTCAGCACTTTGGGAGGCCGATGGGGGCGGATCACTTGAGGCCAGGAGTTCGAGACCAGCCCGACTAACATGGTAAACCCCATCTCTACTAAAAATACAAAAGTTAGCTGAGCATGGTGGTGCACACCTGTAATCCTAGCTACTAAGGAGGCTGAGGCAGGAAAATTGCTTGAACCCATGAGGCAGAGGTTACAGTGAGCCTAGATCATGGCCACTACACTCTAGCCTGGGCAACACTGTCTCAAAAAAAAAAAAACAAAAAACGCATATCTACATATGCTAAAATATGGTATTTTACAAAAAAATTTCTTTCATTTTATACATAGTAAAGACATGAAATTTTCTCTTGATTTTTGAATTAGTAAATATTTAATAATCAAAATTAGAATTCATATTTTTCATTTGAAGCAAGAAGTGGTTTCTCCGCGATCCTCTAGTGAACTGGAAAGTTAAGCATTTACAAACTTCGGTAATGTTAGTAGGTGAAAAAGAAAATCAGTTAAATGGATTGGAGGGGAGCTAGTAACTGTGGTGTGGTAGAGTTGTGGAAGGATCCTTCAGATGGTTATTTTCGTCACCACCAGGGACCTCCACCTGCACTGTCCCAGAGTCACATGCTTAAGCCACCGTAAAGGGAAGATTCATTCATCACACCACTTGCTCCCTTGTTCCTCAAGTAGTACAGTATGGGAAAATATGATGCTCATTCAAAAATATAAATGAAAGTTAAGTTTCTGTTGTTCAGGATCATACTATATTAAGTAACCCTACATTGTGTAGTAACTGGACCAGAGATTTTCAGATCTTTGGGATAATGACCATCTCACGTCCCCAGCTCCGAAAGATATGGGTAGGGAATTGCACATGTAAGAAACCCTAGACTCTTAAGTGAAAATGCAGTCTGAAAATCAACAGATGATAAAATAAGCCCTCATGTGGGTAGGGAGGTCATCAGAAATTCTTTTTTTTTTTGAGATGGAGTCTCGCTCTGTTGCCCAGGTTGGAGTGCAGTGGCACGATCTCAGCTCACTGCAACCTCCACCTCCCAGGTTCAAGCAGTACTCTGCCTCAGCCTCCCAAGTAGCTGGGATTACAGGCGCCCACCACCACACCCAGGTAATTTTTGTATATCTTAGTAAGGACCCATACCTGGCTAATTTTCGTATTTTTAGTAAGGACAGGATTTCACCATCTTGGCCAGGCTGGTCTTGAACTCCTGACTTTGTGATCCACCTGCCTTGGCCTCCCTAAGTGCTGAGATCACAGGTGTGAGCCACCGTGCCTGGCCAAATTCTTTTGAAATCCAAAAGAGTTCTTTATTGAGAGCCACTGTACTAGCTAGGCAAAAAAGAAACAATTCCCTTTTCTGCTGCTTTATCTATCTTTAGATCTCAGGTTGTGTAAGATGTAGAGATTATGCCACACATGTATAAATTCAATCGAATATGTATCAAGATTGTCACAATTAGAAGAGAATTTAATGGTAATCTGATACACCTGTCCCACTCAATTGTTGCTTAAATCTCCTTTATAAAGCCACTGTAATATGTACTCAGCCTCTGTTTCAGTCCCTCTAGTGATAGAGACCACCTAATGTTGTGCATTCTCCACTTAGTTTTAAATTATAGTGCCTAAAGTTCTTATTATCAGCTGGAATTATTTTCCAAGGTTTAGCCAGGTGTAAGCCACTGTAACAGTGTCTCCTGTGCCCGTCTATATAATATGCACAAAAGAGCACGGTAGTTGTACACAGTAAAACACCTGTGGACTCTTTGCTTGTGCAAAGTGTCCTTTGAGTATACAGATTCTAGAGACTGTTTTGCCTACACCATGTAGAGATGTCCTCAACTGTTATGACCATGCATTCACTACTCTCTTTAAGAAACAAACCTGACCCATTAGGACTACCATCCTCCGTACCCTGCAGAGTACAGTATTTGAGCCAAACCTCCAGCTAGTTGCTTTGATTATACTGACTATATTCTTTTTAACCAAATATTTGGGCACATTTCTTTTTCCAATGTGTGGATTTATATGAAAAGTCTCACAGATTAATGCAAACATTGTTAAAATGTAATATTAATTCACCTCTTCCCAATGATCTGAAATATAATTGAAGATCTCCCCCTAACAATCCAGCTAGTATTATAATGCTGTGCACAGGACCCAACGATGGATAGGGAATAGGGTGTTGGATACTGAAACATCCCAAGAGAGCCTGGCATGGTGACCAGCTTGAGCATACAGGGCCACATTTCAGAGTTGACTTCATCTGTTTTTCTGTTGTCTAGCTGCTTGACAATATATCTTTGCTTTCCTTAAAACAAAAATAAGGCCAGGCACGGTGGCTCACTCCTGTAATCCCAGCACTTTTGGAGGCTGAGGCAGGTCAATCACCTGAGGTCAGGAGTTTGAGACCAGCCTGACCAACACGGAGAAACCCCATCTCTACTAAAAATACAACAAATTAGCCAGGTGTGGTGGCGCACGCCTGTAATCCCAGATACTCAGGAGGCTGTGGCAAGAGAAACACTTGAACCCAGGAGGCGAAGTTGCAGTGAGCCAAGAGCGCACCATTGCTCTCCAGACTAGGCAACAAGAGTGAAACTCTATCTCAAAAAAAAAAAAGAGGTATGTTAGAAACATTATAACTGCACTCTGAACCTGAAGTGGCCATAGTATTATAAAGTTTGTGTTGGGGAATAATAAAAATTTGAGCATATAAGAAGAGGAGTTTGGACTTCCAGGAAATTAATTAGCCATAGGGGAATGGATGGGTTGAATGAGGAGGAGAAATGAAAGCATTCGTCAGCCTTTCGCCATAGCCCAAGCCTGAGGCATTGAGGTGTTCGCACATCACCAGTGTGAAGGTGATGGGATGGATCTAAGGTATTCCTGATGACTGGAGAGTACAGCAAATTCTTATTTGGGGGGAAAGATGAGTCCAGCTTTGTGTCTGTTAAATTTCAGGTTGGTCTGATGCTCAGATCACTTTTGGTGTGATAGTGTAGGTAAGGAATGATTTGTAGAGGTTTTATTTATAATTACTAATAGATGAGCTTCTTGGGGGATTGAGTGTAACAGAAGAGCAAGTGGAGTTCATGTTGCTATTATAAGAAGGATGAAACCATTTGAAATTACTCCCCATGGGTTTTTTATAAACCGCTTAGCAGATCAATACATTTATTAACTACTTTCTTGATGTGTTTGTAGTCAGGTGTTTAATTTATGCACAGTCCTCATTCTGCTTTTGCTAAAAAATATTTAAAATTGGTATTATCTTCTTAATTTTTGTTTCTGTAGATTTGTAGTAAGTTTACTGTGTGGCCATTATAAAAATTTATAGTACTACTAGCACAATCCTCAGTTTGTGGATTAACTCAAATATTTAAAAATTCTCATATACCTGTAAAAATATAAATCCTTACGCTTTTTTTTTTTTTTTTTTTTTTTAATTTTTAGAGATGGCGTTTCACCAGGTTGGCCAGGCTGGTCTTGAACTCCTGACCTCATGATCCACCTGCCTCGGCCTCCCAAAGTGCTGGGATTACAAGCATGTGCCACTGCGCCTGGCCCCTATCCTTATGCTTTTCACAGGCTATATCAGTGCACAATAAAAGTTTTATGTTTTTAAGAGACAGGGTTTTGCTCTGTTGTCCAGGCAGGAATACAGTGGTGATCATAGCTCACAGCAGCCTCCAACGCCTAGATAGGACTACAGGTGAGTGCCAGTACACCAGGCTTATTTATTTATTTATTTTATTTTAAGAGACAGGGTCTTGCTTTGTTGCCCAGGCTGTCGAACTTCTGGGCTCAAGCAGTCCTCCTGCCTCAGCCTCCCAAAGTGTTGGGATGACAGGTATGAGCCACCACGCCTGGCCAAAAAGCCTTATATTGTACTCTTTTGATATAGTAAAATTTATAGTGGAACTTAGAGTTTTGAAGTTACGTGACTTTTCTTAGAAATGTCATAAATATTATATATATTGTATTTATTTATTGAGACGGAGTCTCACTCTGTCGCCAGGCTGGAGTGCAGTGGCATGATCCCGGCTCACTGCAACCTCTGCCTCCCAGGTTCACGCGATTCTCTTGCCTCAGCCTCCCAAGTAGCTGGAACTACAGGCGCACAACACCATGCCTAGCTAATTTTTGTATATTTAGTAGAGACAGGGTTTCACCATGTTGGCCAGGATGGTCTCGATCTCTTGACCTTGTGATCCACCTGCCTCTGCCTCCCAGAGTGCTGGAATTACAGGCATGACCCAACACATCTGGCCTATATATTTTAATTTATATTTTTATTTTATACAATGTTTTATTCTTTATGTCCTATATGCAAATGTCTTTTAAGTCAATACAAATTTTATTAAATAACATGAGACTGGCAGAGTGTGAGACCAAACCAAAAAATAAAATGAGATAAAATTTTATTAAATAATAGAGTAAATGTTTTATTCAATATGCCTAGGAAACCATATGGGCCTTCAATACCATTCATTCTACCATTTTCTTAGTACTAGGAACTCAGTATTCCTTTTATGGACTTGCAAGACAAATATTTCCTCAATTTTCTTCTGGCTGCTTTTGTAAAAAACACTTCTTTTTTTACTTTGTAATTTTAAGGATATTTTTGTCCCCATACAATTTTTAATTGGACCAACAAAACATTATTTTTTCCACTAACCAGGGTAATTTTCTCCTAATTTAAAGAAACTATTTAGGATGATGTGACTAAAAATATTGCCATTATTATATATATAATATTTGTTTTAGGAGATACTAGGGGTGCAAACAAGCAGTTGTCTTCCAGGGTCTTTGAAACTGGGCACAGTCTAAGGTCCACGTGACTGCTTATCTGGGAGATATGCCATGTATTTCAAGATTCAAAGGGCAGAGAAAACAGTACCTTCCAGTATCACAAAGCAAGATGCTTTGAAATCAAGGTGTAGATATGTGATTGTTTCACTTCTCAAAAAGGCAATTCTAGTAACTCCAGACTGAGTAGGAACAGAGATTTTTTTATTTAATAATAATGGATATAGATTTTCCCAGGTTGGGAAAGCCCACTGGTTAGTAAATAAATAAAGCAAGGTTTTGTTAATATGTAATGAAATCTGGGAGCATGGAACAGTTGGAGTGATTGTCACTGGGGATGATTCCGGAGAGGGGGTAGAACTTGAACTTTATTTACTTAGCAGAATCTGTAAAGCACAGCATTCTGTCAGAGAACAGGCCATACCTAGGAGCTCTGAGACAGGGGGTAACCATATGATGTGAAGTCATACTGACTAGATAGGCAGAGGGTATGCGCTTGGATGTTGTGGAAAAGTAAGGTAGAGTAGGGAAAGTGAGTATGCATTTTAGAGAGCCTTCAAAGGTAGGCAAAAGAAGTTAGATTTAATGCTGGAGGGAATACATAACTGCTGTAACTATGCTTAGGTTCTCCCCAGCCCCCAAACAAAAATGTTGATGCAAATAAAGACCTTTTGCAACCAAAGGGTTAGAATTAATCATTTGACCTAGCTTAATCCTGCTTTTATATACATCGTTGATACATGCTACATACGTAATTTCTATGTATATCTTAAATGTGTATTCATTTCTGTTAGTTCCAGCATTAGATTATCACATCTGACAAACCAGCAATCATTGTTCAACTACACTCTGTAATCAAACTCTTTACATGTTTAGATCCAAGCAGATCCAGTAACATTCAACACAGAGGGCTGGCTTTATGGGCATGTGGCCTATGCAGTCTCACTGACCTCACACTCAGAAGAGACTTCTGCTTGATTTCATGCTCTGCTGTCTTGAAATGTTAATAATTTCTAGACAAGGCTTTGCACATTTTCATTTTGCACTAGGCCCTGCAAATTATGTATCCAGAACTATCAACAAGTACTTAATAATGATCTTAAAAGTATTCCACTTTAACTGATATATCTAATGTTGGCAGCTAAGTAAGAAACGATTAAATGCCATGGTTAGGAGTAGTGACTTTGGAATCAGTAGCACCTGGTTTATATCCCAGTTCTGTCCCAGCTGGTGCTATGAGACACCAACTATGTGCTTAAGCTGAGATTCATTTTCCTCATTCATAGAATAAATGAAATAATAGTACTTTCACCAAAAAGTATATACAAGAATATTTTTAGCAGAACCATTCATAAGAACCCCAAACTGGAAACAATTCAAGTGTCTGTCTATAGGGGAATGGATAAATAGCGATTTGTTTATACAGTGGAGTACTATATAGCAACGTGAATGAATGGAATACAACTACAAACAACAACATGAGTGAGACTCACAAACCTAATATAGAAAGAAAGAAAAGACATTAATGAGTATAAGTTTATTTATATAAAGTTCAGAAGCAGACAAAAATCTGTGCTGTCAAAATTTAGGATATTGGGTCTCCTTAGGAGGAGAAGGGGACACAGGGAACTTCTGGAGGTGTAGTGATGATGTGTCCTCTGCCATGACGTGGGCATATCCACACTGTAAAATTCAACAAGTTATATGCTGTGGGATTTGTGCACTTTCCTGTATTTTATACTTCTATAAAATTTGCATTTAAAAAAATAGTCTTACCATATAATTACTCTGAAAATTAAAGAAATAATTGTGGAATCCTTAGAGATGCTTCAAGGAATCCACAGAATATAAGTTTAAATACTCCCATTAAATAATTTATAGACTGAAACAGAAGAATTAGGGCCACAATTTCAACCAGTGTATTGGCTGTTCACTTTGTCCTAGCCTTTGAAAGCCTTTGGTAAACATTGGTAATTAAAGGAAAATTTAATAAAAGGTAAATAAAATTGAGCTTCACTGGCCATCATAAGGTTTCTTTTAACTAATCTTTTTTTTTATTGTATAGGAAAGTAAAATGAAGCATGCTTGCCTTTGTAGTAAAAGGTCGAACTGTAAACCCATTCTCAGTAAGACAGGTACCCAGAAGTTGTTGCATATTCTCTTATTTGATCACTTTGTGAAATATTTTTTTTAATTTACGTATTTGAAGTCTACATTTATAGTTGTCATTTTATCCTTTGCCAGCACTATTTTTCCATTTTTGCTTTCATTTAGTCTGGAAGACTTGTTCTTTTATTTCATGTATATATGTTTATTTTTAGGTGACTATGAAAGGCTTATATTTCCAGCAGAGTTCCACAGATGAAGAAATAACATTTGTATTTCAAGAAAGGGTAAGAAAAAATGTTTAATCAGTAAACAATATAGTGTATCTTTATATGCCATAAACCCACTTTTAAATGACATGTTATTTTGAGTAGGACTTAATGAACCAAAATTACTTAAATGAAACTCCTCAAATTACAGACTTTCCTTTAAATTGTATGTGGAAATGGTGGTTCATATTGTAGTGTAACAAAAATTTTTTAAGTTTCTTTTTGTTTTTAATTGACACATAATTGTATATATTATTGGGCACAGTGTGATATTTTGATTCATGTATAAATATGTAATGATCAAATCAGGGTAGAGGGCATATCCATCACTAAAATACTTGCCATTTTGTTGTGTCATTCAAAATCTTGTCTTCTAGCTATTTTGAAATAGGTAATACATTGTTAACTGTAGTCAGTCTACTGTACAATAGAACACCAGAACCTATTCCTTCCATCTATCTGTAACTTTGTACCTGTTGACCAACCTCTCTCCCCAGCTCCCACCCCTTTAATCTCCCCAGCCTCTGGTAACCATTATTGGAATTTCTACATCTATGAAATCAACTTTTTTAGATTCCACATTTGAGTGATATCATGTAGTATTTGTCTTTCTGTGCTTAGCTTATTTCACTTAGCACAACGTTCTCTAGATTCATTCACATTTTCACAAATGACAGGATTTTATTCTTTTAATGGCTGAATAATATTCTGTTGGGTATATATACCACATTTTCTTTATCCATTCATTTGTTGATGGACACTTAGGTTGATTCCATATCTTAGTTATTGTGAATAGTGCTGCAGTAAACATGGATGTATAGATATCACTTTGACATATTGCTTTCATTTTCTTTGGATGTATGTATACCCAGGAGAGGGATTGTTGGATTACATGATAGTTCTATTTTTTAAATTAAGACAGAGTCTCACTCTGTTGCCCAGGCTGGAGTACAGTGGTGTGATCTCAGCTCATCGCAACCTCTGCCTCCCAGGTTCAGGTTCAAGTGATTCTCCTGCCTCAGCCTCCCAAGTAGTTGGGATTACAGGCGTGAACCACCATATCTGGATAATTTTTGTATTTTTAGTAGAGACAGGGTTTCTCTGTGTTGGCCAGGCTGGTCTCAAACCCCTGACCTCAGGTGATCCACCTGCCTCAGCCTCCCAAAGTGCAAGGATTACGGGTGTGAGCCACCATGCCCAACCTGGTAGTTCTATTTTTAATTTTTTGAGGAACATCCGTATTTTTGTCTATAATGGCTATACTAATTTACTTGACCACCAATGGTGTATAAGATTCCCATTCTCCACATCCTCACCAACATTTGTTATTTTTTGTCTTTTTGATAATAGCCATTCTAATGGGGATCAGGGGATATCTTCTTGTGGGTTTGATTTCTATTTCCCTGATGGCCATGGTCAAGTGCTATTCATCCCAGGGATATAAGGATAGTTCAACATTAGCAAATCGATAATATGTGATATATCACATTAACAGAATGAAGGACAAAAACTCTGTCATCTCAATAGCTACAGAAAAACCATATAATAAAATTCAGCATCCCTTCATGATAAAAACCCTACATAAATTAGGTATAGAATGAATAGACCTAAATACGTATATTAGGTATATTCAATAAAATAAAAGCCATGTATAACAAACCTGCAGCTAACATACTAAACAGGAAAAAGTTGGAAGCTTTTCTTCTAAAATCTGGAACAAGACAAGGATGCCCACTTTCACTGCTTCTTTTCAACATAGTACTAGAAGTCCTAGTCAGAGCAATCAGGCAAGAGAAAGAAGGAGCATTCAAATTGGAAAGAAGTCAAACCATCCTTGTTTGCAGGTGACATGATCTTATGTATAGAAAACTCTACAGAATCCACCAAAAAACTATTGGAACTAATAAACAAATTCAGTAAAGTTGCAGGATACAAAATAAAAAATCAGTAGCCATTCTTTTTCTGTTGTTGCTGTTGTTTTGTTTTTTTGAGACAAGGTCTTGCTCTGTCGCCCACACTGGAGTACAGTGATGCAATCTGTGCTCCCTGCAACCTCCTCCACCACCAGCTCCCACCTTAGCCTACTGAGTAGCAGAGACTATGGGCATGAGCCCCCATACCTGTCCAACTAACTTTTTTTTTTGGTGGAGGCAGGTTTTGCCACATTGCCCAGGCTGGTCTCAACTTCCTGCGCTTAAGCTATCCTTTTGTCTCTGCCTCCCAAATTGCTGGAATTACAGACGGGAGCCACCGTGCCCAGCCGAATAGCAGTTCTCTATACCAACAGCAAACTATCTGAAAAGGAAATTGAAAGGCCAGGCACCTGTAATTCCAGCACTTTGAGAGACCAAGGGCGGAAGGATTACTTGAGCCCAGGAGTTCAAGGTTGGCCTGGGCAATACAGGGAGACCTCGTTTCTACAAAAAATTTTTTTTTTTATTTAGCCAGGCTCGTGCTTGTAGTCCCAGCTACTTGGGAGGCAAAGGTGGAAAGATGACTTGAGCCCAGGAGGTCAAGGCTGTAGTGAGCTGTGATCTTGACACTGCACTTCAGCCTGAGCAGCAGAGCAAGACTTTGTCTCAAAAAAAAAAAGAAAGAAAAGAAAAGAAAGGGAGAAATTAAGAAGGCAATCCCATTTATAATAGCTACAAAAAATAAAATACCCAGGAATAACTTTAACCAAGGAGGTGAAATATCTCTACAGTGAAAACTATAAAGTATTGATGGAAGAAATTGAAGAGAACAGTAATAAGTAGAAAAATAGTCTGTGTTCACTCATTGGAAGAATTAATATTATTAAAATGTCCTTACTATCCAAAGCCATCTACAGACTTGATGCAATCCCTATCAAAATGCTAGGGGCATTTTTCACAGAAACAGAAAAATAATCCTAAAAATCGTATGGAGCCACAAAAACGCTGAATAGCCAAAGCCATCTTGACCAAAAGAATAAAGCTGTAGGCATTACACTACCTTACATTAAAAAATATTTTTAAAAGAAATTGCTGCGAGAGTTTTTAGTTCCTCAGGGTGGTGGTGTAAAAGGCATTAGGAAGACAGAACAAACTTAATAGTCTTACATGTTGCAAAAGTAACCCAATTTATTCTGAATACCACAATAATGCAAATTTTCAGAAAGTAGCCTTATCTCAGAAAAGACCTTGTCTCATATGTGAAATGGAAGAGGTAGAAAAATATTGTTTTCCATACAAATTTTAGAGATTGCCAAAGTTACCGCATTTACTAAGTTTTCAGTGATCGCTAGTTTTTTACTACTTTAAGCATAGATAGTAGAATTTTCATATACAGTATTGGTGATTATTAGAAAGATTTGTGGCAAGCCAAAATCATTCTTCTATAAATTTAGGGATTAAAAGTAAGTGCTATATGTAAATCAGTATTTCATAATAATAATGGGAGTTCAGATCATGAACACAATCCAGTTTTCTTTCTTGTCTTTCACTAACTCTTAAAACATTTAGGCTGGGCACAGTGGTGCTCGTCTGTAATCCCAGCACTTTGGGAGGCTGAGACAGGAGGATCACTTGAGCCCAGGAGTTTAAGACCAGCCTGGGCAATAAAGTGAGACACCCATTTCTTTCTTTTTTTTTTTTTTTTTTTTAATTAAAACCAGGGAAAGCACGAACGAAGTCCCCCACTACCACAAATTATGCAGTCGAGTTTCCCACATTTGGGGAAATCGCAGGGGTCAGCACATCCACAGTGCAATGGATAAGCCTCACCCTGGGAAAACCACCTTTGTGATCATGGTATCCCCCCGAGACACTGATTTCTACCAAAAAAAAAAAATTAGCTAGGCTTGGTGGCACCCACCTGTGTAGCTCAAGACTACAGTGAGCTGTTTGCACCACTGCACTCCAGCCTGGGTGATAGAGCAAGACCCTGTCTCAAAAAGACAAAAACAGTTAGGCCAGGAGTCTGTTTCAGACAGCTTGGCTTCTATCATTGATCAGGATGAGGTCTGGGGTTGATTAGCTCTTGGGAAGAAACATCTCCAGGTTTACAGTATCATGAATAAAATTCACAAACTCATCAATATTATTGAACATCTTCATATTATTACCAAGTTTTGTCAAATCTGAGATTTAAAAATATGTGCTCAGATTGTGTTCGTGACAAACAAAATAGTAATCCCTTTGATACATCACAGGAAGGGCTATAAAACTGGCTATTCTTGGTCAGCTTTTGATCTAATCTTGGGCATATCAGGGGCAGAGGAGACTGATTTAATTACTAGTACCAGGTACAGTTGTTTAGAGGAGGTGATGTTTAATAATATAGGTAGATAACATTGAATGTCTGAATTTGGACTCTTTTAGCCTTTTAATTTCTGTTTTACTTTTTTTTTTTTTTGAGATAGGATCTCACTCTGTCACTCAGGCTGGAGTGCAGTGGCACAGTATCAGCTCACTGCAACCTCCACCTCTTGGGTTCAAGCGATTCTCCTGGCTCAGCCTCCCAAGTAGCTGGGACTACAGGTGTACACCACCTTGCCCAGCTATTTTTTGTATTTTTAGTAGAGACAGTTTTCACCATGTTGGCCAAGCTGGTCTCAAACTCCTGACCTCAAGTGATCCACTTGCCTCGGCCTCCCAAAGTGCTGAGATTACAGGCGTGAGCCACCGTGCCTGGCCATGCCTTTGAATTTCTATCTAGAAGTGGAATCTGAGGGATAATTAGGTTCAATTGCATACGTTGACCCCAGAATCCCGTGGGGCATGATGAAATGTCCAAGACACATGTTAAGGAAGAGTTCAATAAAGGACTATATAGAATTTCACTGGCTGGCTGGGCACAGTGGCTCATGCCTGTAATCCCAGCACTTTGGGAGGCCAAGATGGGCAGATCAGGATTAAAGTATGAGACATAGTGCCCACGCTTAAATTTTCTTAATGCTTTATAAGTGGCTATTCTTGACCAGCTTTTGATCTAATCTTGGGCATATCAGGGGTAGAGGAGACTAATTTAATTATTTAAATCAGGAGTTTAAGGTCAAGAGTTCAAGACCAACCTGGGCAACATGGCGAAACCCATCTCTACTAAAAACACAAAAATAATTAGCCAGGCATAGTGACTTATGCCTATAATCCTAGCTACTCAGGAGGTTGAGGCAGGAGAATCACTTGAACCCAGGAGGCGGAACTTGCAGTGAGCTGAGATTGCGCCACTACACTCTAGCCTGGGTGACAGAGAGAGGCTCTGTCTCAAGAAAAAAAAAAAGAAAAGAAAAAAATAATTTCACTGGCTCACTTGCTGGGCATAATGGCTCACATCTATAATCCCAGCACTTTGGGAGGCCGAGACAGGAGGATTATTTTAGCCCAGGAGATTGAGACCAACCTGGGCAACTCAGCAAGATACCATCTCTATTTTTTTTAATTATATTTAAAAAAAAGAATTTCACTTACAGCATTAAGAAAATTTTAGGGCTAGGCACTATGTCTCATGACTTTAATCCCAGCACTTTGGGAGGCTGAGGCAGGAGGATTGCTTGAGCCCAGGACTTAGAGACCAGCCTGGGCAACATAGCAATACCCCATCCCTACAAAAAATTAAAAATCAGCTGGGTGTGGTGGTGCATGCCTGTAACCCCAGCTACTCAGAAGGCTGAGGCAGGAGCATCACTTAAGCCCTGGAGTTGGAGGCTGCAGTAGGCTGTGATCGCTCCACTGCACTCCAGCCTGGGAGACAGAGTGAGACCCTGTCTCAAAACAAAACAAACAAATTCTAAAAATTAGTAAAGGCTATATGTTATGTGAATATGTGTTTAAGGATATCCCTGTAAATGTGAAGATCTGATGTTCTGAGATTATTTAGGTTGAAACAAAGGAGTACAGTATTTGCTACTTTACTTTGTTACCCTAACTTTATTGTCTACACATATATCCATATTATCTGAGTGCTTTTTAAAATATATATTCTAAAGGTTTTTTAAAATTGTACCCCCATATTTTCTTTATTTTGTATTATATATTTTTCTATAATTAATTGTAATTGTTAAAATTAGCTGTGAGATTTGGGGTCTGTTTAATTTTGTTTAATTATATGTGAAAATTTTCACAGCCTTAAGACTTGTTCTCATAGGAATGTGTAAAATAACATTATTTTATTATCATTTGGTTCTAGGAAAATCTTCTGGTTACAGAGGACAACTTCGTGAAACTTCAAGTTAAAGCTTGCGCTCTGAGCCGAATAAATACAAAGGTATTGGTGCTTTTGTTATGGCACAAAGTAAAATGAAAGTTTCTTAGTGTATTTATTGTGTATATATATATATAATGATAACTGACCTCCGAATGTGAAAAATTTATTATCTTCATTTTTATTAATTTTTTTTATTTGAGGCAAAGTTTCACTCTTGTTGCCCAGGCTGGAGTGCAGTGGTTGCGATCTCGGCTCACTGCACCCTCCACCTCTTGGATTCAAGCGATTCTCCTGTCTCAGCCTCCCGAGTAACTGGAATTACAGGGTTGCACCACCACACCCAGCTAATTTTTGTATTTTTTTTAGTAGAAACAGGATTTCACTGTGTTGGCTAGGCTGGTCTCAAACTCTTGACCTCAGATAATCCACCCTTCTCGGCCTCTCAAAGTGTTGGGATTACAGGCATGAGCCATTGTGCCCGGCCTATCATCTTTAGAAGAATAGAATAGCTAGGAGAAAAAATTTAGTGTGCTTTTGTATATTTCCATGTAAGAGACATTATTAGTCTGATTTAAGTTATATATTTTATATTGAAATATAAATATTTTATAAGAAAATAAAAATATTTAATGTAAATATTTTATAATATTTTATAAACTCCTTTACATTGCAAAAAACTGAGTTTATAATTAATAAAGCTGATTATTAAGGAAGAAATAAAAAATAAAATAGAAACTAGAAACCTAATCAGTTTATTAGCTACCAATTAGATATTTCTAATTAATATCATTAGTTATGGTTCATATTCTTCTTCTTGTCATTTCTTTTTGTCTCTCTCTCTCATAAACATACATCTCTATCTCACACTACCCTGCAGTAATCTTTCATCATTGACCATGAAATACATAGAACGTTTTCAATGGTAAATAAACCGTGGTTAAATGTGCCATGATAAATTGAACAGGTCCATTTACTCTGTTTGTTTGTTTAAGATTAATGTCATAGTTTATATGACTCATAACTTATTGGATTATAATGTCATCATAATTTTTAGGAACCTAAAAGTCCTCTTTGATAAAGTCACACTTAGGAAATTACAGACCAGGTATAGGCTTTCATTGGGCAACTCTGTAACATGAGCATGACTTGAGAAAGCCATTAGAGGAATTCTCTGAATTCTTTTCACAAGAATACTAGTACTAGACCTTGTCTGCAGATTTTTGTCTTCAGATGTTTTTATTAAAACTGAAAAATCCATTAAAATCCAAGTCTAGGAAATAATTTCCTTGTCTAACAGAAATAAATAGTAAATTATGATAAAATCAATTGAATGAAATATTACACATCTGTTAAGCATAATGGTTATGAAAACTATGTAGATAATGTAAGAAAATGCTTGCCGGGCATAGTGGCCCATGCCTGTAATCCCAGCACCTTGGGAGGCCAAGGAGGGCGATCACAAGGTCAGGAGTTTGAAACCAGCCTGACCGACATGGTGAAACCCTGTCTCTACTAAAAATACAAAAATGAGCTGAGTGTGGTGGCACACACCTGTAATCCTAGCTACTCAGGAGGCTGAGGCAGGAGAATCGCTTGAACCCACGAGGTGGAGGTCGCAGTGAGCCGAGATTGCGCCACTGCACTCCAGCCTGGGCAACAGAGCAAGACTCTCAAAAAAAAAAAAAAGGAAAAGAAAAAAAAAATGCATATGGTAAGTGAAGGGGCCAGGATGCAATTGCCAAAACCATGGCTATAACTCCATACAAATGTGCGTAAAAGAAACACAGTAAAGCATCCAGTACTTCTATAAGAATGTCATATGAGGCCAGGGATATGTCTCACACCTGTAATCCCAGCACTTTGGGAGGCCAAGGCAGGTGGATCATGAGGTAAGAAGTTCAAGACCAGCCTGGCCAACATAGTGAAACCCCATCTCTACTAAAACTACAAGAAATTAGCCGGACCTGGTGGTAGGTGCCTGTAATCCCAGCTGCTCAGGAGGCTGAGGCAGGAGAATCGCTTGAACCGGGAGGTGGAGGTTGCAATGACCCGAGATCACGCCACTGCACTCCAACCTGGGTGGCAGTGCAAGACTCCATCTCAAAAAAAAAAAAAAAGAATGTCATATGAACATCTTAGGAAAAGTATAATGTTCCACATTGAAAAAGAGACTTCTGACAATCAAGTATACATACAGGAGATCACAAAATTGAAAAATATAGAAGAGAATTATTTCAATTTTTTTTTTACTTACTGTTCTTAAAATACTATGGTATCTACAAATACATTCAGCATCTCTAGTGTTCTGGAGCTTAAACCACAGGCTTATCTTAGTACACCCTGTTACTTCAAAAGATAGTATTTATAATTAATTTGGTCATAATCTAATAAAATATCAATCTCTTAAAAATTTAGCCTTAACCAAAAGAAACTCCATTCACCATGAATCTGAAATTATATGGCAGATTACCTGTTTATATCTATCACGTCTTCTCACCCACTCCCTAACCCAAGGCTTCTGAGACTCAGGTGATTTTAAAGGGTATAGGATTGGAGAATCCTTTGTTTTCATTGGCCGTGCCCCTTTATTCAACACTGTTCTCTCCAGACTGCTCTCTCCTCACCTGAGTAAGATGACTGATAAATAGTGTTTAGCCAACCAAGAAATGTTTTGGCCATAATTTCCCTTCATACTTGGCAGAGTAAAGATGTTAAACAAAGGATGTTAATGGTAATTTGAATAATACTATTCATTCCTAAGTCCTGCATATCAACTAAAGCCTCAGCATATTCTTGGTTTCGTACCCTTTTGAGAAACCTATTTTGTGAAGTTATTTGCTTTGTCTTAATTCCAAAAATTGAACCCGTATTTGCTCTTTCTGTGATTTGACTTTTGCTCTCACTTTCCTCATACATCATAGAGTCCAGGATTTCTTCTGACAGTAGTATGTTAACAGCCTTTGTCATGATTTAGCTTCTGGCAGAAATGAAGATGAAAAAGGATTTCTTTCCTGTTGGGAGAGAAATCGCTGGAATTGTATTAGATGGTAAGTATACAGATGGGAGTATCTGTATTTATTTTCTAAGGTAAAAAATTAAGTGGTAGCTAATTGGTTTACTGGTACATAAAATTATACATACCCTTTCAAATTTAAATTTTTACAAATATGTTGTCCTTTTTTATTTATTTTTTCACAAATAAGACTTTTTATTTGGCACTATTAAAAGTCTGAACTTTAAACAGATTCTTGGACTGGTGGTTCATACCCATCGGCTCATTCAACTTTAGCACCTGTCTCATCCCCAGTAGCTTTTCCAGAACTACTGCCTTTACCATGAAGCTCCATGAGTTTTCCCAATTCAAACTGGGGCTTCTTCAGCATTTTTACTTTTCTAATGAAGACATCATGGAGAGGATAAATAGATTGGAAAGCCTTTGCTATGTCTTTCCAGTGCTGTCTGGAATCCATTTATTGACCACTTCTTTCAAGTCATTTGTCTGCACTTCTCGGGTCATGATTTCCATCATCTTCTTCCGGATTTGGTGAACATGTTGGTGCTGAGGATAAGAGGTGTTTTGTATCTGATCGTTGCGTTTTTTAGTAAGCCCAACACAGAACAGACAAAGCAAGTAACCATCAGTAGTCTTGACATCAACATGAGCTTCAGTCATTGTCATTTTTTGACCATGGAACACATTTTGTCATGGGTAAGATCCATGCCATGGAAGTTAGTCAGGCAGTTTTTGCCCTGAACATCTTCAGTAATCAGCTTGAATTTCCTAAATGCAACTTCATCATTCTGCAAATCAGCAAGAAT
>CAUYLG010027643.1:0-41278 GCA_963573385.1 Cacajao melanocephalus | reverse complement strand
CATAAAATGATTTGGGAAGGATTCCTTCTTTTTGGATTATTTGGAATAGTTTCAGAAGGAATGGTACCAGCTCCTCTTTGTATGTCTGGTAGAATTCGGCTGTGAACCCATCTGGACCTGGGCTTTTTTTGGGTGGTAGGCTCTTAATTTCTGCCTAAACTTCAGGACTTTTGCATTGATATTTATCAGAGATATTTGTCTTTTGTTTTCTTTATTTGATACGTCTTTGTACAGTTTTGGTGTCAGGGCAATACTAGCCTCACAGAATGAGTTAGAAAGTATTTTCTTTTCCTCTATTTTCAGAATAGTTTGCGTAGGATTGATATTTCTCTTTGAGTGTTTGATAAAATTCATCAATGAAGCGATTGCATCCTAGGCTTTTATTTGGAGACTTTTTATTATAGCTTCTACTTCATTACTTGTTATTGATCTGTTCAGGTTTTGGATTTCTTTATGGTTCTATTTTTGTAGGTTGTATATGTCTAGAAATATATCAATTTCTTCTATGCTTTCCAGTTTTTGGTATATAGTTGTTTGTATTAATCTCTAGTTATTTTTTGAATTTCTCCAGGATTAGTTGTAGTGTCTCTTTTGTCATCTCTGATATTATTTATTTGGATAGTGTCTTTTTTACTCTTAGTCTGGCTTAACTTCTGTCAATTTTGTCTTTCTTTCCAAAAAATCAGTTTTTGTTTTGTTGCCTTTTTGAATTCTTTGTTTTAATTTTATTTATTTCTGCTGTGATCTTTATTTCTTTGATCTACTAATGTTGGTTTCAGTTTGTTCTTGCTTTTCTAGCACCATTAGGCTATTTGAAGTTCTCTGCTTTTTGATGTACATGTTTATTGCTATAAGCTTACTGCTTTCATTGTGTCTCACAAGTTTTGGATTGTTGTGTTTCCATTTTTATTTGTTTCAGGAGATATTTTAGTTTTCTTAATTTCTTTGTTGACATCTTGGTCATGTAGAAGCATATTGTTTAATTTCCATGTGCTTGCGTGGTTTCCAAAGTGTCTATTATTATTGATTTCTAGTTTTATTCTATTGTGATCCAAGAAGATGCTTGATATTATTTAAATGTTAAAAATATTTTAAGGCTTGTTTTGTAGCCTAAAATATGGTCTATCTTTGAGAATGATCCATGTGCTGAGAAGGAAAAAAGTGTATTCTGCAGCCATTAGATGAAATGTTTCATAACTATCTATTAGGTCATTTAATCTGTAATGCGGATTAGGTTTAATTTGTTGTTGTTGTTAATTTTCTATCTGGATGATTTGTACAATGCTGAAAGTGGGGTATTGAAGTCTCCGGTTATTACTGTATTGGAGAATTTATCTTTAATACTATTTGCATTATATAATTGAGTGCTTAAGCGTAGGTTGCATATATATTTATAAATATATCTTCTTGCTGAAATGACACCTTTATCATTATATAATGTCTCTATTTGTCTCTTTTAATGGTTTTCGTCTTGAAATCTATTTTTTCTGGAATAAGTGTAGCTACTCCTGCTGTTTTTCTGTTTTCATTTGCATGGAATATCTTTTTATATCCCTTTATTTTTAGTCTGACTATGTCTTTACAGTTGAAATGTATTTCTTGTAGGCAGCAGATAGTTGGGGCTTGCTTTCTTTATCCATCCATCCTTTCTATGTCTTTTGCTTGGAGCATTTAGTTCATTTACATTTAATGTTATTATTTATATGTAACGATTTAATAATGCCATATTATTTGTTTTCTGTTAATGTTTGTTCTTCTCTTCCTACCTTCCTTTCTTTCTGTCTTCTTTTTAGTGAAGGTGATTTTCTCTGGTGTTATATTTTAATTTTTTGCTTTTTTTGTAGTTGTATTTGTTGTAATTTTTATGATTAGGGGTTATTTTGAGGCTTGCAAATAACATCTTATATTCAATAATTTTAAACTGATGACAACTTAACACTGATTGCAAATACAAACTCTCAAATAAGCAAAATTAATAAAAACACTATGCTTTAACTTCATCCTATCGACTATTTAACTTTTTGTTTCTATTTATCATTTATTACACTGTCTAAATCTTGAAAAGTTTTAGTTATTAATATTGACATTTTCATCTTTGAATCTTTCTACTCAGGATATGATTAGTTTACAAAACACAATTAAAGTGTTATAATATTTTGTATTTTTCTGTGTAGTTATTATTACCGGTAAATTTTGTCCTTTCAGGTGAGTTATTATTGCTTGTCGCCATCCTTTTATTTCAGGTTAAATAACTTTCTTTAGCATTTTTTGTAGGACAAGCCTGGTGTTGATGAAATCCCTCAGCTTTTGTTTGCCTGAGAAAGTCTTTACTTCATTTAATGTGTGAAGAATGTTTTCACTAGATATACTATTCTAGGATAAAGGGTTGTTTTTTTTTTTTCAGCACTTTAAATATGTCTTGCCACTCTCTCCTGGCCTGTAAGGTTTCCACTGTGAAGTCTGCTGCCAGACATATTGGAGCTGCTTTGTATGTTACTTGTTTCTTTTCTCTTGCTGCTTTTAGAGTAGGCTCTTTATCCTTGACGTTTGGAAATCTGATTATTAAATACCTTGAGGTTATTTTATTTTAGTTAAGTTTTTTTGGTGTTCTATAACTTTCTTGTACTTTAATATTGATATTTTCTCTAAGTATGGAACATTCTCTGTTATTATTCCTTTGAATAAACTTTTTCTCTCTCTACTTCCTTTTTAAGGCCAATAACTCTTAGATTTACCCATTTTCAGCTATTTTCTAGATATTCTAGGCGTGCTTCATTTTCATAATTTTTCTTTTGTCTTATCTATGTATTCTCAAATAGCCAGTTTTCAAATTAATTAATTCTTTCTTCTGCTTCATCAATTCTGTTGAGAGACTGATGCATTAATTAATATTTCAGTAGAATTTTTTCCAGTTCAGAGTTTCTGCTTGATATTTAAAGATAATTTTAATCTGTTTGTTAAATTTATCTGATAGGATTCTGAATTCCTTCTCCGTGCTATCTTGAATTCTGTTAAGCTTTTTCAAAAGAAGTATTTTGAATTCGCTATCCATGTGGTCATATATCTTTGTCCCTCTGGTATTGGTCACTGGTGCCTTATTTGGTTTTATTGATGTCACATTTTCTGGGATGGTCTTGGTTCTTGTGGATGTTTTGTCAATGTCTAGGCATTGAAGAGTTAGGTATTCATTGTAATCTTCAAAGTCTGGGCTTGTTTTAACTCATCCTTCTTGAGGAAGCTTTCCAAGTTTCAAAGATAATTGAGCATTGTAATCTTAGTCTTTGGTCACTGCAGCCATATATGCATTAGTGGGTGCCCAAAGTTCAGGAACGCTTTGACTTTTGCAGACTCAGAGGTACCATCTTTTTGGTCTTGTGTAAGATCTGGGGAAATTCCCTAGGTTACCAGGCAGAGTCTTATTCTCTCCTGTTTCTTTCCCCCAAACAAAGGAAGTCCCTGTCTCTATGTTGCATTGCCTGGGCTTAGGGAAGGAGTGGCAAAAGAACCCTTGTGATCATTACCACTGATATTGTGCTGGGTTAAACCTGAAGCCAGCACAGTACTTGGTCTCACCCAGGGCCTGTGGGGAATATTGCCTTGCTACCACTGATGTTTTCTTCCAGAACTCAGGGCTCTAACCAGCACTTGGTGCATCCAGCCATACTTGTGTCTTACCCTTCAGGGTGATAGGTTCCCTTCTGGCCCAGGATTGGTCTAGAAGTGCTGTCCAGAAGCTAGAAACCAGAGTCAGGAAATATAGGAATCTATTACTGTAGCTGTGCTGGTACCCAAATTCCAATACAAAGTCCCTTTTACTCTTCCCTGTCCTTTCCTCAAGTAGGAGTCTCTTGTGTGGCTGCCACCACCACAGGCCCATGGTGGGTATCACTTGGTTACTGCTAATGTTTGTTTAAGGCTCAAAAACTCTTTAGTTAGCAGATAGTGAATCCTGCCAAGCCAGGGTCTCTCTCTTCAGGTAAGCAGCTTCCCTTCTAGCTCAGGATGGGTCTAGAAGTATCCGGAAACTAAGACCTAGAATTAGGGATGTTAGTGTCTGTGTGATGCTTTATTTTACTATAGCTGAACTGGTATCCAAGTAGCAAGACAAAATCTTTTTAACTTTTGGTCCTCCTTTCCTAAGGAAAAAGGAATCTTTTCCCATCACCATCACAGCTAGGTCACACAGAAAGCCAGCAATTTACTGGGTCCCACCAAGGCCCATGGCAAATACTGCTGATGTTTATTCAGGGCTCATGGGCTCTTCAGTTAATAGGATCAATTCTGCCAGAACTAGGTTCTTCCCTTCAAGACAGTGGATTCTCTTCTGGCCCAGTGTATGTCTGGAAATGTCTTTCAGCTAGGGCCTGAAATGGAAGTTTCAAGACTCCACTTGGTGCTTTATTGTGCTGTGGATGAGCTGGTATCCAAGTTGTGAGACAAAGTCCTCTTTATTTTTACCTCTCTTTTTTTCAAGCAGAAGTAATCTCTTCCAGAGCTGTGAGCTGTGCTGCCTGGGGTTGGGGAATGGGTTACATAAGCACTCCCTTAGCTGCCTCAGCAGGTGTCTCAGTGGGTCATAAACACCCCAAGTCCACTGGCTCTGAGCCCAACGCAGCACTAAGACTTTTCCAGAAATTGCAATCCTTGTGGCCTAGACTGTCTTTCAAATTCATTTAGGAGCCCAGAGCCCTTTAGCTCACAATGCCAGGGCTAGCTGGAACTCAGGTTTCAACTGCTGGATGGAGAATTTCCCTTTAGCTAGGGCTGGTCTAAATGCTCCCTCTGTGGGCCCCAGCTGAATTCTGCCCTGTGTTGCTTTCTGCTGCAACAGGGGAGTCTGGTTTCCAATGCAAAGTCCCATGTTCACTGTACTTCCCCCCACCCCAGACAGGGCATTGGGGTTGAGAGAAGGGTGGTATTGGAAATTCAAGGCTGTCTTTTCTACCCTCTTCAGTTTCTCTTCCCTTGATGTGATATTAAAACCAAATATTGTTATCACTCACCTGTTGTTGTTTTTTTGAGACCGATTTTTGCTCTTATTGCCCAGGCTGAAATTCAGCGGTGCAATCTCTGCTCACTGCAACCTCTGCCTCCTGGGTTCAAGCAATTCTCCTGCCTCAGCCTCCCCAGTAGCTGGGACTACAGGCACCCGCCACCACACCCGGCTAATTGTTTGTATTTTTAGTAGAGATGGGGTTTCACCATGTTGGTCAGGCTTGTCTCAAACTGCTGACCTCAGGTGATATACCTGCCTTGGCCTCTTAAAGTGCTAGGATTACAGGTGTAAGCCACCACGCCGGCCTCACCTGATTTTTTGATTCTTATGAATGTGCTTTCATGTGTGGATAGTTTTTCAATTTGGTGTTCCTGTGGGATGTGGGGGACGATTGCTGGAGGGTTCTGTTTGACCATCTTCTTAACTTTATCTTTCTTTATCTAGTTTTCTCAGCAAGCAAGAGGAAATTCTAGCAGTTTTAAAAGAGCTTTGCAAATTCTTTGTCACTCCCCCCATTGAGAAGTAGGGTCTATGTCTCTTCCTCTTGACTCTGAACTGGACTTGGTGATTCACTTGTAACCAATAGAATGCAGCAGACTCACTGCTATGTGTCTTCCAATGCTGGGTCAGGTAAGGTTTCCAGTTGTTTTCCTTAGTTTGCTCCGGTCAAAATCAGCCCACATGTAAGAAGTCAAATTACTCTAGGTGTACGCATAATCCATCTAGTTAAGAGCCAGAGCTGAGTTCTCAGCTGATAGTTCCCATCATCTTTCAGCTATGTACTTTTGGAAATTTAGTCAGTTCAGTCTCCAGATGACTGTAGTCTCAGCTGTTATTTGACTACAACTGCATGACAGATTTTTACTAAGAGCTACCTAGGTAAGCCCTTCTGAAATTCCTAGCCCATAAAATTGTGAACAACATAAAATAATGGTTGTTTTACAACATTACATTTTAAATATTTTATGCAGCAGCTGTAATCAGAGAGGTATGATGAAAGTAATACCACCTCTTAAGATTGTTCTAAAAATTGAATGACTTAATATCTGTAAAAGTACTTAGAAAAATCCTTGAGTAATTACTGTACAGAGTAAGCAGCTATACAAAAATGCTAGCTTATATTAATATGCTGGTCAATTTTTGCTTTCTAATATAATGGAAAATAGTGGATTTTCAGGATGAAATTAAAAAAATAAAAAGTACTACAATAATGAGGAAAAGGTATGCATATGCAATAGAGTAGTTTATTCACTAAGCATGGTACCTAGGACTTTTGATACTTTTAGGGACATAAAAATATTTCTTCTTATTAACTTCTTTTAAAATCAGAAGAAAAAATAAAAAATAGTAAATATGTAATAATGAACACAGTTTGGATGATATTCATCTTTATAAAATAAATTTTATCATTTTAACATAATTTTTAATACTTTTAGGAGAGTATGAAGGCAAAGTGCTTAAATTCCACAAAACTCATAATGTGGTTCTGAACATGCACAAGTTAAGATTTTAGAGCTTTTAGCCCTGATGTTGCTCTAAAATTCTTTCTTATATGCTTGTATTTTGTTTTTTGAAAATTCATTTGACTCTTTTTTTGTTCAGTTTCCCACTAAGTAACTTATGTATGCAAAATAAACTGAAATTCCTAACTTGAAATATTGGTGAGGTAAGATACTATCTCAGAAGCATTTAGGCGGAAGAATGCATGATTGTAAAGAGATATAAAACTTATTGGGATCCTATCCCAAACCAACTCTTCATTTCGTGCTTAGAGTTAGCTCTACTTAAAATATTTTTTTCCCTGAAACTATAAAGTAGGGCGATCTCTGTGTGGTGTTACAGTTTTACATCTTTCTATCAACTCAGGCCCATTTGGAGATGGGGAGGTTTCAAATTTTGAAAACGTTTTTTAAGTTGACAAAATATATTTGGACAGCTGTATGTTTGTTCAGTCTGTAATTTATATGAAAGTGTATTTCTAATTTTGTTGTCATTGTATGTTGCATCAGCATTCAGAGAAGACAGTAGGTTTTAAGTGGTATTTGTGATTCCTTCAGCAGAATGAAGTGCTGCCGATTATTAGTCTTCACTGAGTTGATCTTAAATTAGGTCTAAAAGAAAAGGCAATTTAAAACTCTGAAAGCACTCAACACACCCATGCATTAAGTTCTGGGCAATGATAAAAGAATAGCTAAATTCTTTAAATAATATTTTTAGAACTTGGCCAGGTGCGGTGGCTCATGCCTGTAATCCCAGCACTTTGGGAGGCTGAGGCAGGTGGATCATGAGGTCGGGAGATCAAGACCATCCTAGCTAACATGGTGAAACCCCGTCTCTACTAAAAACACAAAAAATTAGCTTGGCGTGGAGGTGCATGCCTGTAATCCCAGCTACTCGAGAGGCTAAGGCAGGAGAATCGCTTGTACCCGGGAGGCTGAGGTTACGGTGAGCCGAGGTCACACCACTGCACTCCAGCCTGGGTGACAGAGAGAGACTTTGTCTTGATAAAAAACAAAACAAAACAAAACAAAAAAAGAAAACAAAACTTCTTCCAGTGTGTAACATTTATACTGCTGCTGTGAAGAAATATTAGATGTAGTTTTCAACAATGTTGGATCTAGAAACTAGTTGCTGAAACAAAAACTTACATACAGTGCCATGTGCATGAGATTTTATTAAACTGACGAAGAATCAAGTGATAATTCCACTTCCATAACTTAATAATTGAAGAATTCTTACCAAATATTTTATCTCCATGAACTTCATTTTCTTCTTCTGTTAAATTGAGAAAATTAAGCTTTCCCCATCTGCTGCAACATGTGTTTATGAGGGGTAAGAAGAGACATTACACATGAAACACTTAAGTGGTAATGTAAGAGAGCAGTGTTAGTAATTGTTGTAATAATAGTGGTGGTGTTAATAGCAAGAAATAAGGAATGAACATAAGGACTGACATTTTACAGAAAATGCAGATTTAGAAACTTCACAGATATGTGTTTTAACTCAAAAGCAACATTAATTAAGCATGCACTGCAAAATGGAAATCATACTGCCCCCAAGAGTATGAAAATTAATACGAAAGGATTGTTATCATTGAAGAGTTTGAAATCTAGAAGAGAAGCTACATAAAAATAAATATAAAATTATATAAAAATTTCAATGTATAATAAAAATTATCAGATTACTAAATTGTATTATTTAATAAGAACTTTAAGTTAGAGGACCCATACTGTTCAATTTGGTTTTCTTTAATGTTTAAACCTATATCATAATTTTATACAAGAAAGAAAATTTTAATATCACAAAGAGAGGCATGTCATTACCTTAGAACAAAGATAATCGGCTTAGCAACTTTACATATAATTAATCATGGTCTATATTTATTTTAATCTACCATAGAACTTTGAAGACTTATGTATAGGAACACACAGCTCATCTGTTGAAGTTTGAAAAACCAGAAGAGGTTCAAAATACAGTGAGATAATAAGAGCTATGGCTAATTTATTCCATAAATTTAGAGTACATGTATTTTAATAGAGTCTTAATAAAGGTGGTTACTTACCAACTGAATCGTCAAATATGCAAGGCCATATAGGATAGAGAAAGATAGAAAAATATACTTCATATGGCATAGTCATATAGAGTGTGGCTTTTAAGTTAAGCAGTAGGTTAAATTGAACTCCTCTGCTCTATGACTTTGGACAAGTCACTGGACTTTTTAAACACGTTTATTCATTTATTTATTTACTTTCACAGGTGTACTTCATTTGATACTCACAGATAGCCTGGCAAGGTATGTTTTGTTTTTGTTTTTTTTTTAAGGGTTTTATTTTTATTTTTAATTTGACTTTAAGTTCTGATGTACGTGTGCAGATCTTGCAGGATTATTGCATAGGTACACACATGCCATGGTGGTTTGCTGTGTCCATCCCCCTGTCACCTACATCAGGCATTTCTCCCCATGTTATCCCTCCCCAACCTCCCTATCTCCCACTGTCCCTCCCTTCGTCCCCCACAACAGACCCCAGTGTGTGATGCTCCCCTGCCTGTGCTCATGTGTTCTCATTGTTCAACACCCGCCTATGAGTGAGAACATGCAGTATTTGGTTTTCTGTTCTTGTGTCAGTTTGCTAAGAATGATAGTTTTCAGATTTATCCGTATTCCTACAAAGAACATGAACTCATCCTTTTTTATGGCTGCACAGTATTCCATGGTGTATATGTGCCACAATTTCCTTGTCCAGTCTATCATTGATGGGCATTTGGGTCTTTTCTGTTGTAAATAGTACTGCATTGAACTTATATGTGCATGTATCTTTATAATAGAAAAATTTATAATCCTTTGGATATATAGCCAGTAATGGGATTGCTGGGTCAAATGGTATTTCTGTTTCTACGTCCTTGAAGAATCGCCACACTGTCTTCCACAATGGTTAAACTAATTTACACTCCCACCAACAGTGTAAAAGTGTTCCTATTTCTCCACATCCTCTCCAGCTTCTGTTGTCTCCTGGTTTTTTAATGTTCACCATTCTAACTGGTGTGAGATGATATCTCAATGTGGTTTTGATTTGCATTTCTCTAATAACTAGTGATGATGAGCATTTTTTCATATGTTTGTTGGCTTCATAAATCTCTTCTTTTGAAAAGTGTCTGTTCATATCCTTTGCCCACTTTTGAATGGGTTTCTTTTTTTTTTTTTTCTTTCTTGTAGTCTGTTTTAGTTCTTTGTAGATTCTGGATATTAGGTCTTTTTCAGATGGGTATATTGCAACATTTTTTTTTACATTCTGTTGCTGGTTCACTCAAATGATTGTTTTTGTTTGTTTGTTTGTTTTTGCTGTGCAGAAACTCTTAAGTTTAGTTAGATCTCATTTGTGTATTTTGGCTTTAGTTGCCATTGCTTTTGGTGTTTTAGTTATGAAGTCTTTGCCCATACCTATGTCCTGAATGGTATTGGCTAGGTTTTCTTCTAGGGTTTTTATGATGTTAGGTCTTATGTTTAAATATTTAATCCATCTGGAGTTAATTTTAGTGTACAGTGTAAAGAAGGGGCCCGGTTTCGGATTTCTGCAGATGATATTACTATAAAGAACAAATTGGTCAAGGCAAGAACTGTAAGAGAAATACCAGTTTCGAGACTGTTGCAGAGTTTAGGTGATACAGCATGATAGTATACTGTGGCAACATTGCCAAGAGGAGGAAGATAATGACAGATTGTAGGATTATTTAGGGAACAGGAAATAAACGTGTTGGGGTGAAGGACCCTAACATGTTTATAAGGAAAAAGAAAGGATTTAGGATGCATCTGAGATTTCTGATTCAATCATTCTATATTCATTTTATATTCTAAACACATTTTAGATATTCTGAATAAATTATTTGAGGTATATTGAAAGTATATTATTTTTTAAAATAACGCTTTGATCTTCAATATCTGAAACAAAAAGGACAAAACACTATAGTGACTGAAATAGTTCACGAGGTGGGAGAACTCAGGTTTAAATATCTTTAAAGGGGAGAATATTTGCTTATTTGTCAATTGTTATTTGAGGTTTATTGATCTAAATGTATCTTTTTTTAATAAGGCCAACCCTGTCAACCACAAATGCAAACACTGCTGAAAGTAAAATGCTGGTGGTATTCACTGTCAGGGAGAAATATGTGAAAAGGCAGATTTTGTTAAGGAAATCTTAAATGGAAACTTCAAGTTCTGGTCTAGAAAATAACTTTTTAGCTCTGTGAATAGCAGTGTTATCTATAACAACAACAACAAAAAAAGTTTTTGCATTTAAACTTTACTTTTGTATAATACTTCATGTATTGTACTAATTTATTACTAATAAAATACAAAGACTGAGATGAAGATGTACTAAGTATTTATTGGATTGTCCATATAGTATTACTATGAAATACATCAGTGGCAATTGTGACATTTTAACAGATGATATCTAAGATAGAAGATGTCAACTTATCTTCCTTTAAAACCGTGAGGAGAGTAAGTTTAAGATATTAACAGATTCATCAGTTTCTAAAAGAATTCCAAAATTATCTTCATGCTTAAGTATTTTTAAACTTTCTTAAAATTTTGGTTTGAATCTACATATCACAATTATGTCACTGAAAGAACAGACTACTGATCCTAGAGAAGAGAAGAATTATTTGTTTTACTACTATTAGCCTAATAATGAAAGGTTCTAGTTCCCTTGTCCTGATTTTTACCCCCCCCAAAAAAAAGTCTGAGTATAGCAAAACATCTTTTATGATATTTTAACCAAATACAGTCTCAGTAAACAGCAAACCAATACTTTAGATAAACTTAGGGCCAAAGCATAGTATATGTTGAAATTAACATGGAGGGGCTCTGCCTTCTTTGGCCAAATAATTGGGAATGTTTTAAGTTTATAATTAAGTAGAAAAATGAATTGCAAAATTACAGCCTAATGAAACAATTTGCTGATTTCAAGTCTTTTGGCCATTTTTAACCAGGCTGTTTTTGTTGCTGAATTGTAAAAGTTCTTTACATATTGTGAGCCTTCTATCACATATATGATTAAGCAACATGAGATCAAGGGCTATGTCAAATTTTTTAAATCAATTTATTTGTCCCGAGTGGCTGGCATATATTATACCACTTATTAATAAACTTTCAATTATATGTTTATATTTTCAAATTTATATTTAAAAACCCTGAAGTTTAAAATGTCAGATATTAACTATAAAAACAATCTCATCTCCTGATGATGAGAATGATCATTTTTATTTGACCCTTTCTTCTTCTATGTTTTCCAAAGGTTTTCCTTTGAAGTGTACGTTTTTTCATCAGAAAGGTATTAATCCTGCCCACCACAAGTTCAGTTTATAGAATAAATTTTATTATATAAAGAAATTAAATAATATTTGAAGTTACAATGAGACCTCACTTAGATGTCCTAACTGTTGAATTTGTGGGACCTCCTTACTATTCTTGAAAATATAAGTGCCAGACAGAGGGCTCAGTATTTTTAATGAATTGATACTCTTCTTCACAACAGCTTTTGTAGAAGACACTAATATATTATTTTAGGGATGGAGTAACTGAGATTTAAAGAGGTTAAGTAAAAACCTAGACAAAAGTAGTTATTAAAGCAAGATCTTGTGCAGAAAATCTTATTAAGAACCTGCCTCCTACTACGCTAAATTTTGCTGTCTTAACAAAAGGAAATTTGCCTTATGTAAATTATCAATGGTGTTCATTGTTGGTTTTTTATTCAATCAGAATAGCTCTGAGCCAGCACTGAAATTAATTATTCCTCATGAAACAATCAGTTGAAGTGTAAAGTCTAATAAAAACCAAAGTATTTTTCTTTTTCCAGAGAACATGAATAAATTAAAATTTAGCAAAATATCAATGACAATTACACGTGCTTATAAAAGAAAATATCTTGGTTGATAATTATTTGTTTCAAAATAAAATTACTTATATTTAACTGTAAAAATTTTGGTAACAACATTGAAGGAAATGTTAATCATAAGTAAAAAATAAAACATTCAAATATTCATGATAAAAGTAAATGAATACAAATATTCGTGATAAAAGTAAATGAATATAAATTATCACCACTTTGGTTAAGTTATAATTTCTTGTTAACTTAAGGAAGAAAAAGACATATATAATTATATATAGTGGTTATGGTTTAATTAAAATGGATGCAAATTATTTTCAGGATATTTTCCTGGATACCAATTGTAGAATGTATTGATTATGCAGATTTTGATGTAAGGGTGATTAAATAACATAATGAGCAGTTGCTCTAACTTAAGCTTTACAGATAATAAAGGGCTCTTCTGATAATACATATGTTCCTTTCTGGAAAACTGAAAGTGTTTATAACTAAATCTACATATAGTGACGATATTTACACAGTGGCCTTGAGTGTTATAATCTTAACACACCCAAAATCTGTTACAAAAAGAGAGTTCAAATAACTTAGAAGACTATTTAACCTATGCTCCCAATAACTATTTATTTATTGTAATAATTACTTTGGAAATGTTGTAAAAATTCAGCTTCTCAGACTTAACCCTGGACCTATTGAATAAACATTTCTTAATAGGACCCAAGACATCTCTCTAAAATATCAAATATTGTAACTAGTGTTTTTACAAGAATGAATTGCATTCAGTTAATAATTTTAATTTGTAACAGTTTATAAAAGGTTAATATTTTAGATTATATAAAGAAGTCATAAAAGCAGCTGTAAAAATTTAAAAGTTAAGGCAGAATTAATTCAAATTTTCAGAGAAAACTTTTTTTTGTTTGTTTCTACAAGAGTGTATGTATAATGGCCATTAAAAAAAATAGGTCTGAATCTGCAAAAGCATGTGGACAAACATTGTATTGCTGTCTCACAGTTGTACCAAATAGCAGCAAAATAATTTTATGATAACCACAACCATAAAGGAATACCAGTGTGGCTTCTGCAAAATGTATTGCTAAGACTAAATATTACAGCCAAATTTTTGCACAATTTATTAATATCTCCATTTCAAGTAGTATAAATGTTTGAAAGATCATACAGTGACACCACCTCAGTTGTAAAAATTAAGTAACTAAAATCTCTGTAGAGGGAATTTTTTATTGAAGAAATTGAAACCCTACAGAAAATATAAAACTATGCATTTAAATGTGTCCAATAAGTTTGTGAAAACCTATATATAAGTATGTTGGCATTTACTAAAAAGAAAACAACAACAAATAGCAAAGTGGTATCTAATGATAGGGAGCTGGAAGTTATTCTTATGTCACTGTAGAAATGACACTCACTAATGGCCATAATTAACTTTAAATGCAATTATGCAATGCACTGCATTTGACTTGGGAATGTGACTGGTGATTACAATTTTAAAAATTAATGACACACCCACAAGCATACAAATTACCAACACAATACTCTAGTTTTCATATGCAATATAGAAAAATAGAACATTGTCAGATGTTCAACAATACTATCACCACCAGCAGTAACCGCAACAAAGTTGGGCAATCATCAGATTTACAATTATTCTGGAACCCATCAAGTAGCTAAGATCACAGGCCATCCAAGTAACTCCAAATCCATGGAAAGAGATGTATATCTAAGGACAGATGCATATCAAGCACTTGCTTATCTGGGATAGACACCACTGGTCAGCTCAACTTTTTAAGAAATTATTCAATCTAATCCTATGTTTTGATGTTTGTCCCCTCCCAAATTCATGTTGAAATTTGGTTGGTATTATGTTGGTGTTAGAAGGTGAGGCCTTTGGGAGGCAATTGAACAATGAGATGTCTACCCTTATAGGCTGGATTAATGCTGTTATAAAAAGTCCAGTTTGTTCCCCTCTTGACCTTTTACCTGTTCACCTTTCACGATATTAGGGATGCAGCAAGAAGGCTCTGACCAGATCCAGGTGTCCTTATCTTGGACTTCTCAGCCTCTAGAACTATGAGAAAATAATTTTCTGTTTTTTTTTTTTTTTAAATAAATTACCTAGTCTGTGGTATCCTTTATAGCAGCACAAAATGCACTAAAGTGGTGTATGAACTAGTGACAGAATATAGATCCTCTGGGAGGAAGGATGCAGATACAAAGTGAATGCATACCAGCTTACAGGCTATTTTTTTTAGGGACTTCTCCAAGTGCTCAAGAAAAATATTGGCCACAGTACTGAGAAAGCACGCTTTGTGTTATGGACAAAAAGGAGGCAAACAGTAGCCACAAAAGGAAAGCAAGTTCCAAAGCAGTTAATGAAAAAGACTAAAGAAAACAGCCCAGCTCTCTCCTGTAGAAGGAAAGGCTTAAGCCACTGGGGAAGTGGAGGGGATAGGGAGCTGAAGCATTGTCCTTCCCTGTGGACACTGGTGAAAACCCAGGGCAGCTAGAGAAAGGAAATGGGACAATAAAATAAAATACCTATACTCTTGAAGGAAGGGCAGTAAGTCATGCTGGGTTCAGGTATACAGTTGGGAGTGGAACAGCCATTAACAAAGCCTCCCTGCCTGACCCTCAGGACGAGGTACCTGCCCAATACTCAGACTTAATCAGAAGAGAGAAAGTCCCTGTCCCACATCGACCCCTGGCTACCACCAAGTCGATAAGCACTAAGGAACCAGACACAGCTATGTACACCTGGAAGCTGGGCAAGACATTGGAGAAAGGCCCTCTCTGTGGAAAAGCACAAAGAAAAGATCTTCAGCTGAAAATCGAGTAGACATGGGGGACAAACAAAAACAAAACAAAACAAAAACGCCTCTAACTCACCACCCTAAGCAGTGGATGCCACCAGAGAAATGTAGAGCCTGTGGAGTGCTGTCATAACCAAACCCAGCTCACCTCTGACTAGATGGACCCATCTCCTCACTCTGTCTTTACCCAGAAGGCTTAGCTGGAGGTCACTAAGGTAGACTTTAAGTTAAGGTTCTTCTGGTAATCAGAAAGTATATGGAAGTAATGTCTTTTACGCTTGATTTTTTAGTATAAGGATTTGATAGTTGAGATGTTGAGAAATTGCTGTTTTTGATAATAAAGCAGGTAATACATTTTTCTTAATATTTAATTTTGATGGAAAATTCTACTAAGAAGCAAGGGTTACTAATATTAGTGCCAAATTTTTCCTGTTAATACATATTTTCCTCAGTAATTTTCAAATTATTACATTATTAAATGATGAGTGTCAGTGTGTTGACTATTTTGAAAGTTAATATATGAAAGTAAAAAAGAAGAGTGACATAGGGAAGATTTATACATGCAGATCAGGGGCACTTTACTGGATCATGGTGCTTCTAATAAAACATACCTATATGCCGGCTTGACTAATGTTTTTGATACACAAATAATCCTCTCAGGATTGCTGAAATAGATTAATTTTTCTGTTTTCTTATATACACTATTTGCAGTCACAGATGAAGCATATGTAGCAGCCAGCTAACTGCCAGAATTCGGTAGACTATAAGGAATAAGTGTAAAATAGAAATTAAAAAAAAAAAAAACTGGCTGGGTGTGGTGGCTCACGCCTTTAATCCCAGCACTTTGGGAGGCCAAGGAGGGTGATCACCTGAGGTCAGGAGATTGAGATCAGCCTGGCCAACATGGTGAAACCTCATGTCGACTAAAAATACAAAAATTAGCCGGGCGTCGTGGCAGGCGCCTGTAATTCCAGCTACCCAGGAGGCTGAGGCAGGAGAATCACTGGAACCGGGGAGGCAGAGGCTTTAGTGAGCTGAGATTGCGCCACTGCACTCCAGCCTGGGTGATAGCAAGACTGTCTCAAAAGCAAGATCGAACCACAGAAAAAACCAAAACTTTTCTCTTTCTGTTTAGACTGGCTATCAGAATCTAGTTCAACCTCTTCAACCTATTTTATGATAATTTTATTATCATAAAATTAATATTTAACAACTCTTACCTTGTGACCTATTTCCTTTCTTGAGAAATTTATAGTTCAGTGAAGGAAACATACACCCACACATCATCATCATCCTCGTCATCATCTTAATGTCATTGGTAAAAGCACAGAGGAAGAAATGCACAGGGTATGTTGAAAACATAAAAATTGAAATAATTAATCTAGCCCTAGGTTGAGGTAAAATAGAAGGAGGTTAAATTGTCTGAGAAGACTTCCTGAATACCTATTGTGAGTTAAACTGAAAAGTACATACTCTGTTTTTTAAAAAATGAAAAATTATATACTTAATTCCCATTCCACTCAAGTTGATCCAATACAAAGGGAGAGGCAGATTTCATATCTCATCTGATTTCTCCTGATGTTCTATAAGAAGAGAAAAAATAATGCCCTTGCGCCCCACTGTCATTCACAGATTGCAGCCTGTACAGTTCTTGGGTTTTAAAACATAATTTGAAATAGAATACAATATATCAAATTGTTTCACACTTAGTAAGGGCAAATAAGTATATGCGTGAAACTTTTTATTCAGTTAAGTAGATGTATGTGTCTGGGTCCAGATGTAAATGCATTTCATACTACCTTTTGGTTTATAAAAGTTTAAAAGCAAGAGTCCTGTCTTACCTCCATTTTAGCATTTAGATGTTAAGCATTGGAACAAACATTTTTCCCACTGGAGGTTATTCTTTGAATCAGCTATTTTCCCATTGGTATCAAAGTTGTAAGATCAGAGATGAATGGATTTGGAGCCAGCTGACTGTAAGGTTTACTTTGTTCTTGGGTTAATTAGGCTTACCAATTTTTTTTTAATTGCATGATTCCAAAGTAGCTTACTAGAATTCATCAGCTCTTCAAGAGCAATCTCTTGCCTCTTGTGCCACGCATGTCTGCCTATGTGTATACTTGTTTTGGCTACCTCCCAAGTGGAAGAGTATCTAAAACATGGCAAATATCTGATGTCTGTACATTTTCATATTGTAATCACGAAATGGGTCAAACTGAGGTCATCAAGGAGACAATATTTTATATCCTCAAATTAAGGAATTTCCTATAACTTTTTCTATACATAGAATTGTGTTCACACACCATATATACAATGTATTCTCTTCCCTCCAAATAAAATATTATTTACCATCCCTAGCAGAGGAAACAAAAACACAATAAATCAATTCATTGTCCCTACAGAGAAAACAAAAAATAATAATGTTAATAGTTATTGTTTATTGAGCACAGCACATATGTTGTTCCTCTGCTTACTCTAGCCCTGCAATAATATAATTATTAGTCCAGTTGGAAAGATGAGGAAACCCAGGTTCAGGAAATTTCAGTTACCATACTGATTTAAACATTTATTATTAGTTGTTAAAAGCATTTTAAAGTTAGATTTAGGTCACCACAAATGGCATTATTTTGTCTATTAATACTCCTGTTTTTAAAATCACTATTTCATATAAGATGGGTATTATTAATATCTACACCTATTAATAAAGATGTTCATGAGGTCATATAAATTACTGTATTTTTACCAGTTTTAATTTATACATTAAGGGAGAACAAATAAGCCTAGTCTACTTTATGTTTGTAGTTAATCAAAAAAAATGCAGAGAAACTTGTTTTAAGAGTCAAGAAGATGTAAGATACCTATAATACCTATTGTTTTGATATGAATTTTAATTTGTGATGCTCATGTTTTTAGTCATCATTACTAAAATTTGCTCCCACCATTTTAAGAATTCCACTGCTTGATTTAGAATTTATATTTGGGATAACAGTTCCATCAGGCATACCGGTTAATATAGACATGGAAATTAAGCATATTTATGAGATCAGAGATATCTGATTTTCATACTATCATTATTTTTTCCTGTGAAGCTCTTCACAGAATGACTGTTTGTGAAGATTATTATATTTATAGAAGGGGCATAGTATATGAAGAACAAATTTAAGCACAAATGTTGGCTGATGTATAAATTCTAAGAATTTTGATTTGCTTCTTCAAATCAAACTACAAATGTTTAATCCTATAAGTTTTTATTTTACTTAAGAACTGTGTGAGCACATAAACTTTTTATTTCAGGGCTTCTTGGTTTCTCATGCTCAGAAATTCTGAGAGGTTCATCAGAGAATTTTTTAGAATCTGCTAAACCAGCTGTCTAGTCAAACTGAATTAGGATCTAAGACACAGTTATTTACTAATATCTTTGTCTTCAGCATAAAGTTAAAATTAACTCTCTTGCTTCTCCTCCTCTGTTCTACTGCAGTCACTGAAACTTACACTTACATCAGTGATTCTTAGTTGATAATTACACTACAATTATAGATTCCCTATATACAGGGATTCTAGCTTAGGAAGTCTGATATGAGTCATAAATACATGTATTGAAAATTTTCCATATCCTTTGAGATAAAAGACCATGGATTCCTCTTTGAGAAACAGTAATACCTAATCCCTTACCCCAAATAGCACAGTGCAGACCACTGCAGCCAGCCCTGAGACCTAGTTCAAAATTCAGGCCAGGTCTCCTTGCCAATGTTTTGTGGACCCAGCATAGCCACAGATCTCACCACTCTTTACCGACTCCAGTTGTGCTACTGGACACAAAATAGATTAAGATAAAATGAATGTTTCTCCAATGTGTTCTGCTTTCCAAGAATCAATTAAAAATAATACAATCTGACAATAATACAACTTTCTCTCTCTATTGTCATGATTGCATTTTGCTTAACATTTATTGAAACAAAATGTGAAGCAGGACAAGAAAATCCCCGTCTGACTGGCCTGTCTGTTACTTCTCCCAAATCCCCTTATTTATAATTCTTTAGGTGTTGAAGAAAAGATTTCTTAGATCCTTGTTTTTCAGCAATATAAGACAATTTCACAAATCATGAAAACTCTTTATGTCCTTCTCTTCCTGTAGGTAAGCATTTGCTCTGTCTACCTGACTGAAGCTGACAGCAAATACTTTTTAAATGAACAAAAACAGCTTTTGGACAATTTCAAGTATTTCCATGTAACTTTAAAGCAATTCTGTATAATTGTGCATGTTCTTACACATACTTAAAACTATACTCACCAAAGGTCTAAATCTTTATGGCAGTATTCTAACTACATTGATATCACTGGAATTCATTGTTAGGACACAAAATAGGAAGAAATACAATGAAAAAGGCCCTAGGAGTTGTGTCCTGTCTTTTCAATGGCTTTCAATTAAGCTAGTTCCTTCATTTCTGATACTCAATTTCTTTACACTTAAAGTGGGTGTTGCTGGAAGTGGCAAACTGCTGTTAATAAATAATATTGTGTTTATTCCTACTTTCTAACAATAATGATACAATTAAGATCAGTGAGAAAAAATAAATCTTTATTTTGTTCAATACAACTTACAAGTAGAGAGGAGGAGAGAAATTAAAGAGAACAAAATTCCAAAGGCTTTGTCATATCTTCCCTATGATGAACACTTAGAGAAGATGGGTATTTGTCTGAGCATATTAGTTAACCACAAGATATATAAAGAGTAGTTGGAAGCAACTACTGATGCTTAGATTTTCTTTATAAGAAGAATAAGAAATTGAGTTTTCAAAGGTATATCTAGAGGAAGAGGAGATAGGTGAGAGAGGAAAAGGTGAAAAGGATAAACTGAAAGAAAGGACCCAAAAAACATTGTAAGTGGAAATTCACAGTGAAGAAAGCAAGAATGGTCAAAGGACTTAAAATAACAACAAAAACAACAACAAAAAAAACCAGAATGTCTAATATTTGACTTTAAATTGCTGCTGTGTAATGTTGTTTTATTGCTATTGTCTTCAAAGTTTTAATAAGTCAGCCAAATACCTCAAACCTTGTCTTAGTCTGTTTTGTGCTACTGTAACAAAATATCTGATACTGGGTCACTAATAAAAACCAAAAATTTATTTCTCAGAATTCTAGAGGCTGGGAAATTCAAGATCAAGTCACTGGCCCCTGGTCTTGTGAGGGCCATGTGGCATCATCACTTGACAAATGGCAGAAGGACAAGCTGAATGAATGCTGTGTCAAGCTTCAATTAAAACAGTCTTAATCCCATTAACAAGGGAAAAGCCCTTATGATCTAATCATCTCTCGATACCATAATGTGGCCAACATCTAAATTTTGGAGAAGATATATTCAAACCATAGCAATCCTCTATTTCTTCATATTTATTGCAAAGCAAAGTAGCCAATCATAAGGTGTGAGGTGTAATAGAATATTTAGCAGGTGTTGGTCATTTGGAAGAGAACTAGGAGACATAAAAGCTTTCTGAGAATTCTAGAAGATACTAGGATAGAGGGACTGGGTTTCCCTAACATGTCTGAAATGTGAATTTAAGTAATTTTGACTCAAATAAGATTCAGCACATAAATTGAGGAACTGGGGATTTTCAGGCAACTATTGGTTATGGGGATTTCATTATACCCACTTTCTGTTTCACAGAGCACATGGCTTGTAATAAGGCTCAAATAAAATATTATATATAAACTTCTATTATGCCTTATAAGGTCATAATCAAGTATATTTATAAAATCATCTGAATAACATAAAGGCTCATGATTATAGTGAATGGAGAAGAGAGATTGTAAAATATGTTTTATCATAAAACAACTCCAATTGAATAATTTAATCTTATACTATTTTGATGTTTTAAAAAATGTCTACTTTAACTCAGAAAACAATGACAGAAAATAAAAGTGAATATTCATAGAAAAGAGCTAGTGTGAATGCAGGAGAACCTAATAAGTGTTTATTGATAACCTTTAAAGCCTAAAATTATCTTTGAATACTCTAGAAGTCACATTAATGCAAAACTAAACTAAATTAATTTTCAGTGACTTTAAACAAGGCATCAATCTGCTGCTGCTGCCATTGCTGACTGAATATATCTCAGGGTGGGCAGGCAGGTCATGGACCATCAGTTGAAGTACAGTTCTCTTGACAGTTCAGTCATCTTTAAAAATTGATTTCAGTAGTTTCCAATGAACCAGAGACTCTTAGCTTATTACTTTTTTAATGCAAAGTTCTAGGCTACGTTATCTATTGGTGATACGATAAAAAAATCTTTTAAAATTATAAATACAATTTAAAGGAGAATGTTGAATATCACAGAAGAATTAAAGTCAAATGAGAAAAAAATTTTAAATAAATATTGTGATTTTTCAGTATTTTAATTTGAGACTAAAAGTAGAAGTGAGATATATATATGAAAAATATCTAACAAGCATAATTAAGCAAGATGAAGCTTATGTGTTTATTACAGTTAATATTTTTTAAGTTAAAGAGGTTTAAGTTACTTTAAAACTGATAAAATTTTTTTCAGAAAAAATGAGCTGAAAATTGAAATTATAAAACTGTTCAATGAAGGGCAAATTATAATGTGCATATTTATACATTTGAATATTTAAGTTACTCCTTGGCATGCTATGAATCTGACAATAATTTTAATCATATATTCTTTCAGATTGTAATTAATTTGCTTCATTATCCACACATACACATGGATAAATGGATAGAAGGATGAATGGATGAATGGGTGGATGGATGGAGGCATAGATAGAAGATAGACAGATCAATTCATATATATAGATACAGTACTCATAACTTGAAAATGAGGACTTTGTACTATTCTTTCTTGTCATTTCCAACTAATGAGTGATAATAACTATACTACAGACCTAACTCATTGTCAAGAAAGGTGAAAATCCAAAAGCTTACCATGGTTCTAAAAATGCTTTTGTAAATGTTTTTTCTTTGCCCTTTAAAGCATATTTTAAGTGTTTAACAATGATTTGAAGGATTACTTTTCCTTAAAGGAATACCCTACAAATAAAAAATACAACTAAAAATCAAACTGCTGCTGATCTGTCTAATGAGGAGGCTCAAACTCTAAGATTACAGTACACATAGAAAAGAATCTCAGTAGTTCAAGCAAGAGAGCCATACGGCAAGAAAAACTACCAAATAGCTGTTCTCAGTCGTGTCCACTCTTTTTTTTTTTTTTTTTTTTTTTTTTTTTTTTTTTGACGGAGTTTAACTCTTGTTACCCAGGCTGGAGTGCAATGGCACGATCTCGGCTCACCACAACCTCCGCCTCCTGGGTTCATGCAATTCTCCTGCCTCAGCCTCCCGAGTAGCTGGGACTACAGGCGCAGGCCACCAAGCCCAGCTAATATTTTTTTTGTATTTTTAGTAGAGACGGGGTTTCACCATGTTGACCAGGATCGTCTCGATCTTTTGACCTCGTGATCCACCTGCCTCAGCCTCCCAAAGTGCTGGGATTATAGGCGTGAGCCACCGCGCCCGGCCCAAATGTCCACTCTTTAAGATGCTTCTGATTCAGCTCTAATGGCCCTTTCCCCGGCTTCCATTTCACGCTTTATATTCATGAGAGGAAGGAGAGTGTAATGTCTGGATATGGCCTCTGGGGGCAGCTAACCTGGCTTTGAAATCTGACTGTAGCCCAGTGAATTAAGCACGATTTTTTTCTGTCCTTAAGGTAAAGTCTCACATTAGTTACTGACTTAACTTTTGGCATGCATATATGCAGAACTAAACTTTGAGTTTAAGAATTATTTATGCTTTTCTCATTTTTAATTTTTTGCATTTAGCACATTGTATAAGCTTTTTTTTAATGAGAAAGGAAAGGAAAAAAACAAAGAGGTGAGAGAAGATATACATTTCTTTGGGTGCTCAAGAGTTGGTATAAAAATTGGTTCAGGAGATGGTTCTGGACAGATTAGCATTAAACTAATCCTGTGGATATTGAGACATTGAGAATCTCTACCCTAAATTTGCCATTGACAAATTGACCTCCATAGCCAATTAAATAGAAGAAGATCTATAATTCTGATTAGGATACACATTTTTCTTCAGGGCCTGCAACTAGGAAAAAAAAATACTTCATAGAATTAACTTTAGAGATTAACAAAAGTTTGAACTTACTAATAAAACAACGTAGGGAGAATTAAAGTTTTCACAGAATAAAACAGAAAAACAAATTATCTCTCAGGCAGTTGTTTAAAAGGACACACCTGTAATCCAGTTTAGATTTTTTTTTTCAAGAAATCATTTAAAATATCTTATGGAAATTATGAGAAAGAGAAGCATTCTAAAGTTCTGGAAATGTGACAGAATAGATTATTGGGGATGTAATTTCAGGATGAAAAATTGTCTAGTTCCTTCAAAAGTGACATCTCTTATAAGGAGAAAAATTTTGATTTATTCAAATATTATACTGATTTTTGAAAAAGTTGAAGCATTTTAAAATTGATGTGGAACATTATGTATCTTGTATATATTAATAAAGGAATATTTACTTTCGTCCTTTGTTTTTTCTTCCTTTTTCATTCATTCATTTATTCTTCAGAAAATGAATAAAGGTTAATGAAAGATTTATTATGTAGAAAGGCTTTTTTTTTTATGTAGAAGGCACTCCACATCGTGGAGAAATAAAGATTAGAAAGTCAAAACGTCTTCAAAAAACACAGTTAAGTCAAATGGGAGAAATAATTACAAGGAATTGTTGTAGGAGTATACAACAATATTACTACAAAGGATGATGGAATAATTGACTCATTCAGGAGTAAATTAGTGAACTAGTCAGGAAAAGCTATATAGATAAATGACTCCAAGGATACTGGGAATAAGAGAAGAACTTTTACAACTAGAAAGATAAATGTAATCATTTTAGCATATAAAACAATATATTCTAACAAAGGAGGTAAAGAAAAACCCCACGTAATGACCATAGGGCTTATTCATTAACTTTTTAAAATCTTTATTAAGTGTTTTCCATTAGTCACTGATGTTGAATAGCCAAAAAATACAGACTAGCTCTCCTTCACTGGAATATAATATGGGAAACAGACAAGTAAAATTAAGTAATTAAAACATTTAGTAATAATTGCTAGATAGTGATAATAAAGGGTTTTAAGGATGGAGTGTGTACCACGTGTAACTCAATATAGCTAAGATATATTTCATAAGATGTTTTTTACAAAAAGGAACAAGAAAAAAGTCTCTGCTATTATCACTTAAGATATTGTATTAGCTCTATTCTTTTTCTTTCCCTTCAGGGACACAAAGTGTGGTATACTATACATTTTGATGGTACCCCATGTCTTTAGAAGCTTTTCCATCTTTTTTCCTCTTTTTCTTATGCTGCATATTTTTTATGGATGTGGTTTGACTTCACTAATTTTATCTTTTTGTCTATCCTGTATATTGCTAAACTCATCCAGTGAGTTTTTATTTTCAGATAAAATATTTTTTAATTCCTAAATACATTTGATTCTTTCATGCAAACTATAAAGATATGTTAAATTTTCCAAGTTTTTCATTTATATTTTGCATCTTTCCCTTTTTTTGTATATTTTAATTATTTTATGATGTTTGTCTTTTATTGCTAGTATCTGAATCAATGGTGGGTTTCTTCTATTTTATATTTTTTCTCTTTCTTTTTGGCCATTTGTTCCTACTTTTTAGAATGTCTCATTTTTGACTGATGAAATTGTGAATGACAAATTTAGAAAATATTGGTATTTATGTTTTTTATGAAGAGAAATTAACTTTATTCTCGATTTCTTCTGGAATCCGGTAACAGTTGATAAGCCTGATCCTGCCTTTTTGTTGTTTATTTTTCAAGCGGGTTTATTTTATAGTTTCCCTTACTCCTAAGGTGCAGCACTTATTCCTAGGAAGTTACTTTTAAGGTATACCTCTTGCTCCAAGCTTGTGGCCTTATGAGTTTTTAACTAAAAGCTCACATGGTTTACCATAGCGTCTCCACATTGGTATAGCCTTAAAGTACAACCTTGCTTTCTAAATCTCTAGAGCTTCTAAAACCTTTCTTCAGTATCGTCCCAGCTATTGTGTTATACTAGGTATCTTAAAGTTTTGCCTTTATTATGTACAGCTCAGGAGTCCAAGGCTTGAGTGGTGTTTGTGTATAGACTTCAGGGCTCCTTCTCTATAGTTCTTTCCTTTATGGGTTTATAAATTCATAAAGGAAATCACAGCCATTTGATGGAACTAGATTATAACGTCTCCCAGCCCACTAAGGCTGCTGCTTTTTACATGCACTCTGCTTCACACACAATGATTTGGTAAATATCCTTGAAGAAAAGGACAAGGTGAATCTGGATGTCACATCTTCCCTCTATCAAAGATTATAGGTCACCAAGTCCTGTGTGCATTGATTGCTTTCCAATGCCTTCAAAATATAGGGATTTTGTTTTTTTTATTTTGTTGCATTTTTTTACAAAGGGTCTTGCTCTGTTGCCCAGGCTGGAATGCCAAAATATAGTTGTATTGTATTATTATAATAATTGGACTAGTTTTCTTTCTGTAGCAGGACTAATCTATTAGCATGTGTGTGGGGAACGGAAGAGGACACAGTTTTCTGCAATCTGATTAAAGTTTACTATTATGCAGACATTGTGATCCTAGATTTAGAAGGTACGGATTTCACAATGTTTTCTATCCCCTCTCCAGTCATAATACTGAGACTAGCATGTATTCATAGCCTTCCTCAGGGGGAAGAGATTGTTTTTATTTTCTGTTCCCATCTCCCAGCTGAACTGTGTTTTTAACCAATGTCCTTAGATTATAGTATTGGTTTCCATTCCCTGTAGATTAAGGTTTCTTTTACTTTACTTAGGAGAGGCATGTGTCTGGTAGAGTTTAGGTGTTGGCTTCTAGTCTCTACTGCAATGGGATTCCGCTAATATGCACCGGCTACAGGTTTTGATGGCTTTCTCTCTGGAGTCTTTTGTTTCATTTTGGAGGCAGAAGTGAGTCAAAATATTTCGTCAGTGACTGCAATTCTCTTCCCCAAGTAAGTCATTAAGACAGTGTTCTCTAGATTGTCTTTGCTCCACTCTGCATGATTCTGGTGAGGTTTCTGGAAAAAAGTCTGCAAGAAGAAGAACCCCTATATGTATGCATCCTCTAGAGTCTTTATACTCTCTCTCCAGCCCATGTTTGTCCTTTAGTGACTCACTGAAATTTCTAGCTTTGTCTTCTTATTGGCTCATTTAGCTTCAGGTGGCATTTAACTCAGATATTCAAATGTTCACTTTTTTCCTTCCCTACAGTTATATTTACAGACTTTTGTCGCTTGTTTACCTGGTAACCTTAGTTCACTAATAAATTCAAGATAAGTTGCTAATTTGAAATTTGTCTAGCTTCTAGTTGTTTTGAGGCCTCTTTTCACATCTCTGCATCTCTGAGCTGAAAACCAGAATTCAGAATATGTGATTTTTAAAATTTCTTTTTAAATTAAATTGAAAAAATGGTAGAAGAGTTTACTTCTGTAAAATATATTAATAAACAATATATAGAAAATATGTTTTAAACATACTTGCTAGGAAAATGATAAATCATATTTACTTGTACACTTACAAGAAACTACCTTAACATTTCCATCTATTTTCCTTCTTCTTTAGCTTCCTGACCAAAATAGGCAATGTAGATTTTTAGCTAACCTTCACATTATTCACTGTTAACAATCTATCCATCCTCCATGATCTTAATTTATTTTGAAAATTGCAATACAACCTGCAGTATCATTAACGCCCTGGTATTAGAGATGTGGAACCTTAAGGATTGAAAGTACCTTAGAGATAAGATCAGAAGTTCTCAACCAGAACATAAATTATTTGCAAAATTGCATCTAGAAAACACTGAGATATTTTGAGGAATGGGTAAATGTATTTTATTAAATTTACGAAAGTACCATGGCCCTAATATTGTTAAATGACAATGATGCAACTATGCATTATAGAAATGTATCTATTTATATTCCATATTTCTAGAGAGATAAATCTTGTGTCTACAGTCTTAATTCTTATAACTATATTTAGAACTATATTTAAAAATAATTTCAAAAGTATCTAAACGAAATAGAAAGGAACAAAATTTTCTGTATATGAATCGTGTTAATACCAAAATAATCAACCCCTATCCACAAAGAAAAGACTTTCTCTCATTCTTCATGCTCATGAGTGTTGCTTTGATTTGCCCCATGGTTGAATTTTAATATCACCATTTATAGTATTGATAAATTTATTAATTCCATAAGAAAAATAACTTTCCACAGTCAAGCTTATGTAACTGTACCTAATATTTATTCATTTTTCTATATTATTAGTGTAATACATAGCTTTATTATGATGAAGATTTGGAAAGCTGTCACAAATGGCTATTTTAAAAGCATTTTTATTCATAAAAGAATAATATTTAACAATATTAAATTAATGAATATTTGAAGCATTTGGTAAATAATGTCAGCTAAATGATTTTTTAAGAATATAAAAATGAGCTAAGTACATAAATAAGAGTAGAAATATATTGAAGATTACAGAAAGGAAGAAGTTCTAAAACGAATCCATACATTTAAGCCATCAAAAATGTTGAGAATATACAAACTCAGAAGAGCTTATGATTAACTCATACAATTAAAATAAATATACCACTGTAAAATTTAATGAAGGTTCAACTGGATGTAAGCAATAAATTAAAAAGTGTTTTTTTTTAACATTACCCTGCCCTAATTTCTTTATTTCAATGCATCCATTTAAGTTGTCTATAATACTGATTATATAACTATTTTATTTCCAGTGCCAAGCTCAGGACACAAAATGAAATTGGTGCTTAATCCATACTTGTTAATAAGTGGATAAATGCATCATAGTCTTACAGTTTGACTATCATTTGCTCTGTAGAATTTCTTCTGAAACTACTTGTCTTGTTTCTCTGAAAAAATTACAACTGAAATTTCTTCTATCTCATTTCTCATTAACTTTCTTTGAGAAAAGAATCAATTAATTCAATATAAGATCTCAATAGTTAAGTCAATTTTAACATAAGAAATTATTCAGGGAGCAGAGACCATATTGTATATACTGTTTTATTCCCAAAGAAACTGTGACTCAGAGCCGGGAAATGGAATGTGTGGTAGAAACTGATTTTCTAGTTCTGTGGACCATAATACATGAATTACTTGTTGCATCTTAATCCACAAATGTTGTTTGTCAGTATTTGAACTTTTTGCCAAAGTTGTGATTTTTACAATTTATCTAAGAATTGCTTATTTTTAATGTTTTTCTTTAATTTTTAAATAATTTTAATCTCAAAAATAGAGTTCCAGTAACATGGACTTGTTAAGATATTATATATTATACAATCAAAATTTACTTTTAAACTTAGAACTGATGGTTGATTACATAGCTATTGTGTGTTCTGTAAAATAATTATTTTGATAGTTTTTTAAAATTATTGAATCCTGAATAATGCTTATTTTTGAGAGCATTATTTAATTTGCTTTACTGATATAATTTTTCAAAATGTCCTAAAAGATTTCCTAGAATAAACAATTTAAGCTTTACATTATAGGTTTTGATTTGCTCTTTTCATGTCATTTTAATCAAAGATGGTAGTATATCCACTTAAGCACTCTAGGAAAAAAAATCACAACAAAACTCTTAGAAAATTTTGAATTCAACTATTTCTTAACGATTTAAAATATTGGAATCTATTTCACTTACCAACATTTTCAAGTTGTAAACATCCATTTATACAATAGAAAAATCATACTATAAAATAAATACTTATCTAATTTATAATAGCACTCAGGAAAGAAACTATGCAAATAAATATAAGTGAAAACAAGCTTCAGATAGATTATAATCTCCTCGAAGATGTCATTTAATTTTTCTTAAATCTCAGTGTACCGGCACAGAATAGATCATTAATAAATCATTATGTGGCACTTAAGGAGATTATCATAACCACCGATGTTAATAAACATCAATGAGATAAATCAGATAGTGATGAGAAAGGTTAAATGTCTTCGAAATACAAAATACATTTATCAAAATAGCTTTGCAAATGTTCTCCCATTTTTCCTCTGAAAAAACAATGAACTATCAAGTTAAAATGAATTCTTCATAGAAGGCATTCCACATACTGTTCTTTCTAGGTTACCTGAACCTAATTGTGTAAATTCAGCTTTGGAGGAAACAGGTACATTTTTATTAATGGGAAAAGTCTATGCACACATGCACACTCATACACACACAGAAGCACACACACTCACTCTGTTAATAGGGTGCAGACGTGTTCTGGGCATTATCTTAGGCATTCATCAGGTATCCACTTATTTTAATGCACCCTAAAAATCTCTAAGTTAAGGGACCGAGACACAAGAAGGTAATTAAATTTAGGTCAAACAACCAAAAATAAACAAACAAAAACGATTTGAACACCTCTAATCTATCTCTGCAGACTATGCTCTAAATTACTATTAGGCTTCATGAGGAACCAAGGGAAACCCCACACGTTATCTTTTTTGTCCCCTCCTCCTACCAGAATACTTTAACATTACATAGGAAACATTGAGTAAACTAGTTGTGAAGTGGGAGTTACTAATTTAGTGAATAACAGTTCATTACATCAAAACATTTTATGTAAATAGAAACTTCCTTCAATGCCTAAATGAATACACTTGTAGATTGGATTTTGTGTCAATCAGAGAACTCTTACTCTATTTTTTATTTTAATTCAGTTCATTTCCTAGTTGCACACTGGCTTTACTTGGTTGGGATAAAGAGAACTCTAAATCCCACTTTTAAGGAAACATAAAGAAACATTCCAAAATATAATTGTTCAACATTTTAGTGTTTTGGATAAGCTTTTAAAATATGTTTTTATTTGTGCTGGTGCATAATTGCTATTAATTTACCAACAAGAGATGTGACTACTTCACTCTTCAGCTTACCTTCTGCTGTGAATAATTTAAACTGTAATAGTGCTAGTATTAGTATAAACAATAATGATAATAGTAATTTGATAGCACAATAGTTGATAAAGTATTAACAATTATAGTAGATGATAGTGGTATTCAATAAACATCTTTGTCCTTATCATTTTTGTATACTCAGTCCAAATTACTCCACTAGGAGTTATATACCTTACCTGAATGCTTTCTTCAGCTACTGAAACATACCTTTCCCCTTCTGTGCTCTAGGCCACAAGTGTTGGGGAATCAGGGCTACCTAAGACCATTCTTTGGTACTAAATAACTGCTATGAATTGGTGTACAAATTGAAATATGTGTGATTATAGTAGTACATATAATCATATTGCATATATAATTATAACTGAGACATTCCTGTATTTCAGTTCCTTCATATGAATTTCAATCCACAAATCTGAAATATGTGTTCCATGCTAGCACCTGGGTTTTCTGTGGCTCATGGTAACAATTAATATTAAGGCCTCATTGTTCCCTTTTCTGCCTTTTTATTTAACATCCTCATTCACTTATCCTTTATTCTTAAGCTCCCAAATTAATTGCTTAAACTTGAATCCCAATCTCCAGTCCTGCTTCTAAGGGAACCCATATTATTATTTTTAGGTTTGTCTGAAAAACTTCAAAAATATTCAGCTGAGACTTGAATTATTTAATGTAATTACAAAGGTATGGGATAATTACAAGAATAGTATAAATAAATGCCATATATTCTTTAGATCAGGAATTAACAAGTTGTCCCATTTATTTTATCATTTGTTTTGCATTCTTGCTGTTTCTACCTTTCTCTCTTGGTGTCTTCCCATTTTCTTACTGAACCACTTGAGAAAAAGTTGCAGACATTTTGTTCTTTTATTCTAAATATTTCAATGCATATTTTTATATTTCTTTGGTGACTGCAGTGCAGTGATCAAAGTCAAAGAATTACATTTGATACCATGTTCTTATATAATTGACGGTAGATGTTTAAATCTCATCAGTTACCCAATAATGTCCAGAACAATGATATTTCCTAGTTCACAATCCAATCTAGGAACCCACATTGCATTTATATGTCATATTGCTTTAGTGTTCTTCAATCTGGCACATTTTTTTGCCCTATTTTTGTCTTCCCTGACCTTTAAATTTTGAAGAATATAAGCCAGTTATTTTATCAAGTCTTCCAAATTGGATTAGTCTCATGTTTCCTCATTAGATTCAGAATATACAGTATTGGCAGCAATATTATACCTCTAACATTAAATTCTATGGTTCATCATTATCATTGCTGCCTTACTTGTGTACTCAAGTTCTTTGATCCCTTTCTCTTCTAATTCAGTCTTCTGAAAAAATGCCAAGCCTAATTAAAATCACCTTTTTGCTTACTCCATGCCTTCCCTTGTGCAATTGAATGTAGCTGGGAAATAAAATAATCTCACAAACTATGCTACCTGATACTTTTTAATATTGTGATTCACATATACATTTTTATATATTTCATTATACTATGCTATGATTCATTGTACTATGCTATTTGCATATATGAAGGCAAAAAATTGATTTTATAGACCTACATTGTCCAATAAAATAGCTACTACTCATATATAGATATTGATGCCTTAAAATGTTGTTGCAGGGATAACATAAATTTTATTCAAATTTTAATTATGAAATTAGATTTTTAAAACTGATTCTTAATTCATTTATTCAAAATTTTAAGTATGCTCAGTATAACTCAAGTATGTGAATCTATTTTTCAACTGTACTTTTTATTAAATGCAAATACAAATCAGGCATTTCTGATAAAATTTTAATATTTGGAAGACATAGTACAAAAACATAAGATGTAAAATTCTCATATTTTCTGTATTGGTGACATGTTGATATTATATTTTTGATGTATTGGGTTAATTAAAATATATTAATTTCACCTATTTCTTTTTACTTGTTGATGATTTCAGAAAATTTAAAATTACCTCAGTGGCTCACAGTAAATTTTTTATTGGACAGGACTGCTATAGATCTTCAACCATGCTTTCAGCATATAAGAAATATTGGTAAGAACTGTGATGGAAGTACATACAAGATGCTAAGGACAGGCCAGAAGAGAAATTGACTCAGAGTAACAACAAGGCTATTACATCTTAGTTCAAGCTGCTAAAACAAAGTACCATAGACTGGGTGACTTACACAACAAAGTTCAAGATCAAGGTGTCCTGCAAATTTGCTATCTGATGAGAAACCATGTTCTGGTTTGCAAGTGGCTGGATGTCTTGGTGGGTTGTATCCTCACATGACAAAAGGAAAGTTAGAGAGCTCTCCAGGTCTCTTTCACAAGGAGACTAATCCCATACATGAGGATTCTATGCTCTTGACCTAATGATCTCCCCCAATCCTACCTCCTAATTCTATCATGCTGGGTGTTAGAAGTTTAACACAGGCTCCAGCTACCACCATCTCTTCTCTACTGAATTATGGCAACTGTATTTTAACTTATCTTCATACTTTATCTCTGCAGTATTTCTCACACCACCACTGCTGCTAACACACTTACACATACCCAGGGTCTATTGTCAATGTGAAAGCTAATGGTGCCTTTCAAAAAGGTAATACAGATTATTTTATTCTACAGTTCAGAAGCCTCCAGTGTCTTCCAGTGGCTTTCAGCATATAAGTTAAAGTCCTTATAATGCCTTCAAGATCATATAAAACTTAACTACCTGGCAGCTTTACTGAACATATCCTAAAACTCTCCCTCAACAGCACTCCCAATTTAAAGGCTTGGTCCTTGCTTCTTCTGTCTGCATTGCTCTTCCCATAGGCATCTGCTTTTCTCGGGCCTCACTTCCTTCCTTCCAGTTTCTAACAAAATGTTCACCTTATTAAAGAGGTCTTTCTTAAACACCCTATTTAAAATAACAACTCTTTCTTTCTCCGTTACTTTCTATGCCCTGCTATTTGTTGTCAATATCTGAAATACTGTGTATTGACTTTATATTTTATTTTATATAGCTTCTCACTCTCACTAGTGTGCAAGGTTGACAGGGACATAATTTTTTTGTCTTTTTTTTAATTTACTGCTGTATCCACCACCTGCTAGAAGAGGACCCAGCACATAGCATGTATATAATAAATGTTTTGAATTAATAATAAAAAATAAGCTGGAGGAAATAAACTGGTCAGATACGGCAAAATGCTTAAAGTTTGTTAGAACAGTAAACTAAACAGTAATGTCAGCATTTTTTCAAGTTTGTGAGACTGGAAATATAATTATAATATTTCTATAATTTATTACTATAAATGCATGTTTGCTTTTCAAAAAGCCTTTGAGGCTTAGATATTTCTGTATTACAAATTTCTATAAGTTAGCTAAATTTTTATTTAGATGATATATTTAAGATGAAAGAATTCACGGTCATAAAGTGAATATAATCAAATGAACTTTAATTTTGAAATGAAAACAAATGAAAGAGACTAAAAGGTAAAAATATTTTTAAAACTGTTGAGTAAATTAAGCACCAGTGTTTGAATATAAATATAAATGTGGTTGGATTCAGAGACTACCACCAAGATGGACGAATAGGAACATCTCTGGAGTGCAGTTCCCAGAAAAAGTGACACAGAAGGTGAGCGATCTCCACATTTCTAAATGAGTTACCAGGTTCATCTCAATGGAACTGCATGGACAGTGGGTGTAGCCCAAGGAGGGCAAACTGAGGCAGGGTAGGGAACTGCCTCACCTGGGAAGTGCAATGGGCTGGAAGATCCCCCCACCTCCACCCAACGGAGGCCATCAGGGACTTTTCTGGCCACTCCAGCACTCTGGATTAGATACTGCACTTCTCGCACAGTCTTTACAGCCTGCTGGGCCGAAAAGCACCTCAGGTTTACAAAACAGAATTGGGGTGCCATTTCAGCCTGCGCCGCGAGTTTCCAGCACAAATCTGGTGGCTGTTTTAGGTGGTACCTAGAATGCCTGTGAGACAGAGCTGCCCATTCCCCTGGAAAAAAAAGCGGCTGAAGGCAGAGAATCAAGTGATCTGGTTAAGTGAGTCCCACCTACACAAAGACCAGCAAATTGGAACTCACTGGCTTGAGAGTTTCCCAGCCAGCCCAGCTGTTTGAGCTCAGCCCAGGACTGTCGAGCTCTGTGGGCAGAAGGGCGTCCGCCATTACCAAGGCAGTTCATCATTACTGAGACAGTCTGCCATTACTGAAACAGTTCTAACCTTACCTGTGTAAACAAAATGGCAAGGAAGTTTACACAGCAGCTGGGTAGAACCCGTGGCAGCAAAGCAATGTCTCTGCAGGCAGACTGTGACCAACTCCCTCCTTGCTGGGCAGGGCATCTCTGAAGAAAGGCAGCAGACTGTCAGGGACTTATAAATAAAGCCCCACCTTCCCAGGATAGAGCACCTGAGAAAAGGGACAGTTGTGATTTCTGCTGCAGCAGACTTAAACGTCCCTGCCCAGCAGCTCTGAAGGGAGAAACAGAGCTCCCATCAAAGCACTTGAGCTCTGATAAGGGACAGGCTGCAACTGGAAGGTACTCTTCTGGGACAAAGCTACTAGAGGAAGGAAGAGGTAGCAATCCTTGCTGTTCTGCAGCCCCTGTGGGTGATTTCCAGGCAAGTAGGGTCTGGAGTGGAACTCCAGTAGTCCTGTAGCAGAGGGCCCTGACTATTAGAAGAAAAACTAAAAAAAAAAAAACAGAAAGAAATAACTTCAACATTAACAGAAAGGACATTCACTCAAAGATCCCATCTGAAAGTCACCAACTGCAAAGACCAAAGGTAGACAAATCCACTAAGATGAGAAGAAAACAGCGCAAAAAGGATGAAATCACCAAAAACCAGAACACCTCTGCTCCTCCAAGGGATCACAACTCCTCACCAGTAAGAGAACAAAACTGGATAGAGAATGAGTTTGATGACTTGACAGAAGTAGGCTTCAGAAGGTGGGTAATAACAAACTTCTGTGAGCTAAAGGAACGTGTTCTAACCCAATGCAAAGAAACTAAGAACCTTGCAAAAAGGTTAGATGAAATGCTAACTAGAATAACCAGCTTAGAGAAGAATATAAACAACCTGATGGAGCTGAAAAACACAGCACAAGAACTTCCTGAAGCATACACAAGTTTCAATAGGTGAATTGATCAAGCGAAAGAAAGAATATCAGAGATTAAAGATCAACTCAATGAAATAAAAAGAGAAGGCAAGAAAAGAGAAAAAGAATGAAAAGAAATGAACAAAGCCTCCAAGAAATATGAGATTGTGTGAAAAGACCTAATCTACATTTGATTGGTGTACCTGAATGTGTCAAGGAGAATGAATCCGAGCTGGAAAACAGTCTTCAGGATGTAATCCAGGAGAACTTCCCCAATCTAGCAAGACAGGCCAATATTCAAGTCCGAGAAATACAGGGTACACCACAAAGATATTTCTTAAGATGAGCAACCCAAAGGCACATAATCATCAGATTCACAAGGATTGAAATGAAGGGGAAAATGCTAAGGGCATCCAGAGAGAAAGGTCGGGTTATGCACAGAGGGAAGCCCGTCAGACTCACAGTGGATTTCTCAGCAGAAACCATACAAGCCAGAAGAGTGGGAGCCAATATTCAACATCCTTTAAAGAAAGGAACTTTCAACCCAGAATTTTATATCCAGCCAAACTAAGCTTCATAAGGGAAGGAGAAATAAAGTCCTTTATGGACAAGCAATTGCTGAGAGATTTTTGTGACCACAAGTTCTGCCTTACAAGAGCTCCTGAAGGAAGCACTAAACATGGAAAGGAACAACTTGTACCACCCACTGCAAAATGTACCAAATGGTAAAGACCATCAGCACAATGAAGAAACTGTGTCAAATAACAGGCAAAATAACCAGCTAGTATTAAAAGGGCAGGATCAAATCCACACATAACAATATTAACCTTAAATGTAAATGGGCTAAATGACCCAATGAAAAGACACAGACTGTCAAATTGGATGAAAAGTCAAGACCCACTGGTGTGCTGTATTCAGGAGACCCATCTCACATACAAAGAGACACATAGACTCAAAATAAAGGGATGGAAGAAGATTTACCAAGCAAATGGAGAGAGAGAGAAAAAAAAAAAGCAGGGGTTGCAATCCTAGTCTTTGATAAAACAGACTTTAAACTAACAAAGATAAAAAGAGACAAAGAAGGGCATTATGTAATGGTAAAGTATGTAATCAATACAACAAGAAGAGCTAACTATCCTAAATATACATGCACCTAATACAGGAGCACCCAGGTACATAAAGCAAGTTCTTAACAAACTACAAAGGGATTTGGATTCCCAGACAATAATAGTGGGACACTTTAACACTCCATTGTCACTATTAGACACTATTAGGCACTATTAGACAGATCAAAAGACAGAAATTTAACAAGGATATCAAGGACTTGAACTCAAATCTGGACCAAGGGGACCTAATAGACATCTACAGAACCCTCCACCCCAAATCCACAGAATATGCATTCTTCTCAGCACCACATGTTTTACCTACTGTAAAACTGACCACATAATTGGAGGTAAATCACTCCTCAGCAAATGCAAAAGAACAGAAATCATAACAGTCTCTAGACTACAGTGAAATCAAATTAGAACTCAGGATTAAGAAACTCACTCAAAACCACCCAACTACATGGAAACTGAACAACCTGCTCCTGAATGACTACTGGATAAACAATGAAATGAAGGCAGAAAAAAAGATGTTCTTCACTACCAGTGAGAACAAAGACACAACGTACTAGAATCTCAGGGACACATTTAAAGCAGTATCTAGAGAAAAATTTATAGCACTAAACACCCACATGAGAAGCGATGGAAGATCTGAAATTAATACCGTAATGCCACTATTAAAAGAACTAGAGGAGCAAGATCAAAGAAATTCAAAAGCTAGCAGAAGACAAGAAATAACTAAGATCAGAGCAGAACTGAAGGAGACAGAAACAAAAAAATCCCTTCCAAATATCAATAATTCCGGAGCTGGTGTTTTGAAAAGATCAACACAATAGATAGACCACTAGCCAGACTAGTAAAAAAGAAAAGAGAGAAGAATCAAATAGATACAATAAAAAGTGATAAAGAGGATATCACCAACAATTCCACAGAAATATGAACTACCATCAGAGATTACTATAAACAACTCTATGCACATAAACCAGTAGATCTAGAAGAAATGGATAAATTTGTGGACACTTACACCCTTCCAAGACTAAACCAGGAAGAAGTTGAATCCCTGGTTAGACCAATAACAATGTCTGAAGTTGAGGCAGCAGTTAATAGCCTACTAACCAAAGAAAGCCCAGGTCCAGATGGATTCACAGCCGAATTCTACCAGACATACAAAGAGGTCACAGGTCTGTTGAGGGGTAGGAGGCTAGGGGAAGGATAGCAGGGGTTGGGGAGATTGGGGAGGGATAACATTAGGAGAAATACCTAATGTGGTTAATAGGGTGATTGAGGCAGCAAACCACCATGGCACATGTATACCTATGTAACAATCCTGCAAGATTTGCACATGTACCCCAGAACTTAAAGTATAATAAAATAAATAAATAAATATGTTTTCTGGGCTTAAAAATGTTTGTAATATCTTAAACCTTCTGTATTTGTATACATTTTTTCCCCAAAATACATACTTATATTTATGAACAGAAGGCACAATATATTCAAAAAAATTGTTTTAAGTCAAAGTTTATGCTTAGCTTTAATAAAGAAACAAAGAAATAAAGTAGACATGAGGAGATAATGATAGGAAAAGGAGACCTGGAAAAAGAAAGCCCAAGTAATGTAGCATTAATATTATGACTTCACATTAACATTGTTTTAAAGTATAGAAGCACACTTAAAATGAGTGTACAGCTTAATGAATACTTACATACTGAACATTCCTATATAACCAGCACTCATATATGGGGTCTCACTATGTTGACCAGGCTGGTCTTGAACTGGCTTCAAGCTATCCTTCCACCTTGGCCTCCCAAATTGCTAGGGTTACAGGCATGAGCCACCATGCCCAGCTAACACCCCGAAGGAACATTTATAGCACCCAGAAACCTCTTTTTGTTTTCCCAGCTAGTTCCTTTCCCCACCTCAAAGGATAATCATTGTCTTGACTTGTAGTCTTATAGTTATGCCTATTTTTTATATTTCAGAAAAATAAGCTCAGGAGATATTTTTAAAGTCTGGCTTATTTCATTCAATATTTTAGTTTTGTCATTCCACATAATATTGCTGTGTAGTATTCTGTCCTTTGAATATGCTATAATTTATTTATCTACTCAATCACTGATAGATATTTGGATAGTTTCCCATTTGAGTCTATCTCAAATTGGGATGCTATAAGCATTGTAACATGTGTGTCTGTGTAATACATGTATTTCTATTAGACATATACCAAGGCTGCATATTTGATAAGACACATTGAGTAAGTCCTATCAATATTAGATAGTGAGGTCATATAATCTAGATATGAATTAACGTTAATAATTTAGGAGAATGTCTGGAATATATTTAATAAATGTTTGCTGCTATTATTATTGTTTTGTCAAATTACCAGTATACATACCATTTAGCAATATAGCTAAGAGGTTAAATATTTGAACTCTATTCACGGATAGACCCAGATCAGAATTTTTATTGTGTCACTTTCTAGCTAAGTGATGTTAAGGCACATTACTTGAGAATTTAGTTCTTATTTTCATTTATTTATTATATTTTAAGTTCTGGGGTACATGGGCAGAATGTATAGGTTTGTTACATAGGTATACATGGATCATGGTGGTTTGCTCCATCTATCACCCTGTGATCTACATTAGGTATTTCTCCTAATGCTATCCCTCCACAATCCCCTCACCCTGCTATCTCTCCCTTAGTCCCCCACCCTGCAACAGGACCCAGTGTGTCCAAGAGTTCTCAGTGTTCAACACTCACTTATAAATGAGAGCATGCAGTGTTTAGCTTTCTGTTCTTGTGTCAGTTTGCTGAGTGTGATGGTTTCCAGCTTCATGCATGTCCCTGCAAATGACATGAACTCATCCTTTTTTATGGCTGCATAGTATTCCACAGTGTATATGTGCTACATTTTCTTTATCCAGTCTATCATTGATTGATTTGGGTTGGTTCTAAGCCTTTGCTATTGTGAACAGTGCCTCAATAAACACACATCTGCATGTGTCTTTATAATAGAAAGATGTATAATCCTTTGGGTATTTACTCAGTAATGGGATTGCTGGGTCAAATGACCTTCCTATTTCTAGATCTTTGAGGAATTGCCACAGTCTTCCACAATGGTTGAACTAATTTACACTCCCAACAACACTGTAAAAGTATTTCTATTTCTCCACATTCTCTTCAGCATCAGTTGTCTCCTGTTTTTTAAATGATTTCCATTCTAACTGTCATGAGATGGCATCTCAGTGTGGTTGTGATTTGCATTTCTCTAATGACCAGTGATGATGAGGTTTTTTTCATATGTTTGTTGGCTGCATACATGTCTTCTTTTGAAAACTGTCTGGTGATACCATTTGCCCACTTTTTGATGGGGTTGTTTGTTTTTTTCTTGTAAATTTGTTTAGGTTCTTTGTAGATTCTGGATATTAGCCCTTTGTCAGATGGGTAGATTGCAAAAATCCTTTCCCATTCTCTTGGTTGCTGGTTCACTCTAATGATAGCTTCTTTTGCTGTGTAGGAGCTCTTAAGTTTAATTAGATCCCATTTGTCTATTTTGACTTTAGTTGCCATTGCTTTTGGCATTTTAGTCATGAAGTCTTTGCCCATGCCTATGTCCTGAATGGTATTATCTAGGTTTTCTTCTAAAGTTTTTATGATGTTAGATTTTATGTTTAAATCTTTAATCCATCTGGAGTTAATTTTTGTATAAAGTATAAGGAAGGGGTCCAGTATCAGCTTTCTGCACATGGCTAGCCATTTTTCCCAACACTATTTATTAAATAGGGAATCCTTTCCCCATTGCTTGTTTCTGTCAGGTTTGTCAAAGATCAGATGTTTTGTAGATGTGTGGCATTACTTTTGAAACTTCTGTTCTGTTCCATTGGTCTGTATCTCTGTTTTGGTACCAGTACAAAGACCAGATGGTTGTAGATGTATGGCATTATTTTTGAGGCCTCTGTTCCTTTCTTTGGTCTATATCTCTGTTTTGCCATTTTGATTATCATAGCCTTGTAGTATAGTTTGATTTCAGGTAGTGTGATCCCTCCAGCTTTTTTTTTTTTTTTTTACTTTTGTTTTTCTTTGCTGTGCAGTCTCGCGTTTGGTTCCATATGAAATTTAAGGTGTTTTTTTTCCATTTCTTTTAAGAATGCCAATGGTAGATTTTTGGGGACAGTATGGAATCTGTAAATTACTTTCGGCAGTATGGCCATTTCACAATATTCATTCTTCCTAACCACGAGCATGGAATGTTTTTCCCATCTGTTTGTGTCCTCTCTTATTTCCTTGAGCAGTGGTTGGTAGTTCTCCTTGAAGAAGTCCTTCATATCCCTTAGTTGTATTCCTAGGTAATTTATTTTCATTGTAGCAATTGTGAATTGGAGTTCCCTCATGGTTTGGCTCTCTGTTCGTCTGTTATTGGTGTATTGGAATGCTTGTGATTTTTGCAGATCGATTTTGTATCCTGAGACTTTGCTGAAGTTGCTTATCAGCTTAAAGGAGATTTTGGGCTGAGACATTAGGGTTTTCTAAATATACAATTATGTTTTCTGCAAATAGAGACAATTTGACTTCCTCTTTCCCTAATTGAATAGGCTTTATTTCTTTTTCTTGCCTGATTGCTCAGGCTAGAACTTCCAATACTATGTTGAATAGAAGTGGTGAGAGAGGGCATCCTTGTCTTGTACCACATTTCAAAGGCAATGCTTCCAGTTTTTGCCCATTCAGTATGATATTGGCTGTGGGTTTGTCATAAATAGCTTTTATTATTTTTAGATACATTCCACTGATACCTAGTTTATTGAGAGTTTTTAGCCTAAAGGGCTGTTGAATTTTGTGGAAAGCCTTCTCTGCA